>CAUYRB010036449.1:0-84441 GCA_963574695.1 Propithecus perrieri
GCTGTGGGCCCCGAGCTGGCGCTCGCCGGGCCCCCAGTGCGCTGGCTCCAGAGGGAGCCGCTCAGGGGCTGGGAGGTACCCGATCAGGGAGTCAGTCGCGTCACCAGGGTGCTCTGCCGTCTCCTTTGTGTCTCCCTCCCCCAATCTCACGCCAGTCCCGCAATAGCTCTTGCTCCTACTGGCCCACCCTGAGCAGTCCCAGTCGCCAGCGGCAGTTTCCAGGTTAGAGTCCTCTACTCAGTAATCACCTCCTCGTTCAGGACCCACTGGGTGCCAGAGACCAGCTTCCTGACTCCTAACTGCCTCTGGCGGTAGCCCAGCCCAGCTCCTCCCCTGTCCGGTGCAGTCCTGACACGGAGCTCCGGGAAGTTCAAGATGCTTCCCGCTCGTGTCTCTTCTCCGCTGAGTCCCACTTTCCAGACCCAGTTCTACATCCACTTCACACAAGCCCCTGCCTCTCGGTGGGCTTGTAAGTCAGTGGGGAAGCTAGACTGTCTCGTGAGGGACTTGTCCCGGTGCACTTACTGGCCAGGCTGGCGCCGCCATCTCACGCTCCACTCTCTATTGTCTGTCCGCACTTTCCAGGTTTTGTATTCCTATCTCCCGTTTGCTTTATTCTTTTTCCTGATTTGCGTGTCCCCCGCTGAATCTCCACCAATTCACCTCGCTGTTTTCGCAGGAGAGTGATCCGATCATGTGTAGCAGACCAAGATCTACTTCTCCTTCTCTGGAAGCAGGGATTCGGGAGGCTACCTTAACTCCGCCATTTTTTCTCTGTTCAATTGACAGCTTTTTGATAACATGTTTTCATTATGTGAATTATTTGGTTTTCTTTTAATACTTCCAAAGTCAGTTGTATCTTTGTTGCCACTGCTGCTTTTAAATGATTTTAACTTGAGCCTTGAGGCATTTGAAGATAACACAAATCATCACCAATTTTCAAAAATTGTACTGTTGTACTGATCACACTTTCCTTTTTTATGTGTATGTTTAGGGGTTCTGGAGTGAGGAAAGGGGGCAGCCATTCATGTACCAGTATATTCATTCCTAACAATAGACTCTGAGTATTGGGTGGACACAACAATGAGAAAGAACAATAGCTTTCTGTTAAACTTGGGAATGATATCTAAAAAGCTTATCATTGTTTAAACTTAATTGTCTTAAGTTTACTACAATAATATTGGCATCAGTGTTCAGTTAATATAACATGAATTTAGCCAGAGGCTATTAGGGGAGAAAAGGAGTTGATTTTCACATTTGAGTGTACAGTACCTTACTTTAAATGAGAACAGAAACTTAGATTTGAATTGAAATGACATTGACATGAATATACCCCTATCAACTTGGGGGTTATATCTGTACTCCCATACTCTTTTACAATTTGCAAAGGGGCTGTTATTGCAAATGTTATTTTTTCCAATAAAGAGACAGCTCATTAGATCTCATTACTAGTCAGCAGCTGTCGCAGAATATAGATTTCCAACTTGGAGCAATACATCTTTCACAAATGCTCTCACTGAAAATGTGGAAAAGATCTATTTCATCGTTAACCTACAGTGACATTATACATGGCTGCACTTACACCTTTGGCTTTTTTGCAGAGCATTTCATAGTTTCGTAACTTTAAGTTGAATAATTCAAGTTTCTTCTAAATGTAATGCTTGCTGCTTATAAATTCTAAAGGGATATTGAAAGTTATTTTTTCAACCCCAACTGGTAATATGTTATTTTCAGATCTGGATAAAGTCAAATAAATCAACAAATATGTTTTCAGTAATACATTCTTTGTGCAAGGATGTGCAGGATAGAAAAAATGAAGTATAATCTCATTTTCCCTGTGCTCAAAGAGCTTACACTCTAAATAACGGTAAAAATGTGCATGCTTGCAGAGTTAAATGATGTTTAAAAGCAAGAACTTACGAACAGTCATAGAATAATACATGATTCTTTGTTATATGCCTTGTACAGGAATAAATTCTCAGAGAAGAAATAAATCATTGTGGACAATAAAATGTCTGGTAAGTCTTCCCAGGGGTGAGAAAATTGCTTCATTTTTGAATATTTTGAGAGGTAAAGAAGGGTTTGTCTTTGTGATGTGGTATGTGTGTATGTATGAGAGAGATAGAGAGAGAGAAAGAGATGGTGGAGGAGGGACTCTTGTGCAAAAGGAAGCTGATAAAATGGGAAGGATATTCAGGTCAGAAGATCAATGTAAATAACAAGATATAAAAAGATATGTAAGATTTTATATATATAAACTTATAAAAAATATTTAAAAAGGACTGTGATGATGGAAGTCTATAGTCAGACCCTACAGAATCCCTACAAAAGGATTCTGTTAATGTGAGACTTAGGTATTAAGTTGGAAGGGTAATGCAAGGTCAGGTTATGGATTACCAGGCTTCAGTGTCGGACTTTTACCTGTGAAGAATGCAGACGCTGGCTTACTCATAGGAAACACTGATTTCAACCAACCGTGGGAAGGAAGATGAAAATTTCAGTAATCACTGGGGGAACAAGAAAAAAAAAAGTCAGTTTGAGAAGAGAAGACAATGGATATATGATAGTCATGATGATATATTTCAACTGCTAAAGGATAAGACATTTTTCAACTTCATAAAGAAAGAATATGATAAGAATTTCAGATAGATGATTCCAAAGATACTTTCTAACACTAATAAGCATTTTGTGTCTATAAAATACCAAGTATTTCAGTCAACATTCTTCGTCAAACACTCTCCTCTTAGTTTCAAGCCATTATATGTACTACAAAATTTTATGTATATAAATATGATATTTTCTAAATTTTACTTTTTTTACTTGATATTTTAAAAATCTTTGCAATTATATATTACATAATAATAACCTATAATTTTCTTCATTCATTCAAAAATACTTATTTAATACTATTTGGAGCTGACTGTGCTGCATTTCTTTTCTTTCTTTATACTATTTGGAGTTTCGATCACTAAAAACTAACCTCTGGAATGAAAATCTATTTTTCCCAAAGAATTAAGTAGTTATTACAGTGGTTTTTTTAAAAAATGTGCACAAAAAAGATTAAAACTCATTCCATGAAAGCTAAGTGTAATAGACTATGCTATTATTTCAGGAGGAAAAAAGCATTATAAACTAGACAAACTTAAATTGGAAAGCAGGAACCCATCCAGGCTTTGTTTAAGTTACTGAAAAGAAAGGAAGGAAAGAAGGAAGGAAGAAAGGAAGGGGAAGGGAGAGCATGGGAGGGGAGGGGAGGGGAGAAGGGAGAGAGGGAGGGAAAAGCAGAACGACCAAAAAGAATGATATTTCTTGCTTCAATCATTACATGCATCTTTATCTAGAGTCCCCTAAAAGTCAGATGGCTATAGGTGCTTTTTCAGGTGTCCATAATAATAATCTTTTACATATTTTTGCAGGATGGGGTTTGGGAGCTAAGGCACAGAAGGTATAGGACAGAGAACGATTTGGTAAGTTTATTTCTTTTGTTTTTATTTTTTCATTTTTTTAATTTCAGGATATTGTGGGGGTACAAACATTTTGGTTACATGTTATGACTTTGCCACATCCAAACCATGATTCAGGCACGCCCTTTCCCCCCTACAATGCTCACCATATCCATTAGTTGTGAGTTTACCCACCCCCAACCCCCCAACCCCCAAAAAATATTACTATTGTGTGAGCACCTTAGTGTTGATCAGTCAGTGCCAATTTAATAGCGAATACATGTGGTGTCTATTCTTCCATTCTTTTGATACCTCACTTCAGAGAATGGGCTCAAGCTCTATCCAGGAAAATATAAGAGGTGCTAGATCACCATTGTTTTTTGTAATAGAGTAGTATAACATATTTTATTAATCCACTCATGGATTGACAGGCACTTGGGTTGTTTCCACATCCTTACAATAGTGAATTGTGCTGCCATAAACATTCGAGTGCAGATGTCTTTACTATAGAATGACTTTTGTGTCTTTAGGTAAAGGCCTAATAGTTCTATTGCTGGATCAAATAGTATTTCTATTTTTAGTTCTTTGAGGTATTTCCAAATTCTTTTCCACAGAGGTTGAACTAATTTGCAGTCCCACCAGCAATGTAAGATTGTTCCTATCTCTCCACATCCCCACCAGCATTTGTTGCTTTAGGATTTTTTGATAAAGCCCAATCTCACTGGGGTTAGGTGATATCTCATTGTGGTTTTGATTTGCATTTCCCTAATGATTAGAGATGTTGAGCATTTTTTTATATGTTTGCTAGCCATCATTCTGTCTTCTTTTATAAAGTTTCTATTCATGGCCTTTGCCCATTTATTGATGGAGTTGTTTGATTTTTTCCTGTTGATTTTTTTGAGTTCTAGATAGATTCGTGTTATCAGCCCTTTATCACATGTGTAGAGAGCAAATACTTTCTCTCATTCTGTAGCCTGTCTATTTGCGCTAATGATAGTTTCCCTGGCTGTGCAAAAGTTTTTTAATTTGATCAGGTCCCATTTGTTTATTTTTGTTGCTGCTGTGATTGCTTTGGGAGTCTTCTTGATACATTCTTTTCCAAGGCTGATGTTTGAAAGAACCTTCCCTACAGTTTCTTCTAGGATTCTTAAGGTTTCATTCCTTAGGTTTAAGTCTGTTATCCATCGTGAATTGGTTTTTGTCAAGGTGAGAGATGGGAATCCAGTTTCAATCTTCTGCATGTAGTTATACAGTTTTTCCAGCATCATTTATTGAAAAGAGATTTTTTTCTGCAGTGTATATTTTTGTCTGCTTTGTCAAAGATTAGATGACAGTATGCAGATGGTTTCATCTCTGGATTCTCAATCCTGTTCCAAAGGCTATCTCTCTGTTCTTGTGCCAGTATCATGCTGTTTTAGTTACTATAGCCTTGTAGTACAACTTGGTAGACTGATACCTCCCAATTTGTTCTTTTTGCTTAAGATTGCTTTGGCTATACGAGGTCTTCTCTGGTTCCATGCAAAGCATAGAATTATTTTTCCTAGATCTGTAAAGAATGATGATGGTACTTTGATAGGAATTCCATTAATTATGTAAATCACTTTAGGTAGTATGGACATTTTAACAA
This sequence comes from Propithecus perrieri, assembly GCA_963574695.1. Lineage (NCBI taxonomy): Eukaryota > Metazoa > Chordata > Mammalia > Primates > Indriidae > Propithecus > Propithecus perrieri. The sequence continues at coordinate 5,071 of CAUYRB010036449.1, forward strand.
TGTTGACTCTACCAATCCATTAGCAAAGTAGATTTTTCTATCTGTTTCCATCTTCTACAATGTCTTTTCTTAGTGTTTCACACGTAGGCATTATCTTCAAGTTCTGAGATTCTTTCCTCTGCATGATCCATTCTATTTTTAAGGCTTTCCACTGTGTTTTGAAGTTCCTTGAAAGCCTCCTTCATTTCCAAGATTTCTGTTTAATTTTTTTGTAGTATTTCAATTTCTTTAGAGAATTTTTCATTCATTTCCCATACTGTTCTTGTGGCTTCTTTATGTTGAGTTTCTATTTTCTTTTCAATTGCGTTGAGTTTTCTTCCGAGTTTTCTTCCACATTTGGAATTCTTCTTCTGTCAATTTAATCATACCGTGTAAGTTGGTATGTATTGATGGAGATCGAATATTTTCTTTTGGGGGTGACTTTTCTCTCTGACTGTTCATGTTTCCTGTATTCTTTCTCATAAGGCTACTTTGTCAAGAACTGGGGATACTGGGGCTAGTTTATGGCTTTAACTCCAAGTCCCCGAAGGCGCATTCCTTGACCATGCTGGGGAGATGTGCTCTGATCCTGTATTGCCTTAGAGGTGTTTTAGCCTGTTGGGTTGTCTCTGACTTGTTGTCTTCACCTCTTGTCAAAGAAGATTAGTGAGTTTGGACCCCTTGCTTAGTCTCCCAGGCAGTGAATCACACTTGCATGTGTGACTCTGCTGCCTTCCAGTAGTTTGAGATGGAAAGCATTGTGTTGGGCTGTGTCATTACCCTCTCTTTTGTTGCTTGTAGTTTGCATGGAGGAGTCGATTATCAAGGTATTTCAATACCTTTGTATTGGACTCTAAACTCCCTATTGGGGTATACAAGTGCCTCAGTCTTTGGGAAATGTCTTGTCACTCCCAATGGTTACTTGATCCCTGTTGCCACTTTAAGTGGGGTAAGGAAAGCAACAGGTACCTGCAAGCCTGAGAGCATATACTTCTGTGTTTGCTTGATCTGCTGCTAGGGTAGAGCTGCTAATATGTTATTCAGGACTCTTTTGCCACACTTGCAAGGCAGCTCCAGGTGGGGGCTGTCAATCAGTACAATTGCTAAGGACCCTGGCAACAGTTTCTTTCCCAGATCACAAGCCCCAAAGCTGGCAGAGGCCTGGACGCCAAGGGCTAGCCCTAGTGTTATGTTCTTTTCAGATGATCAAAACCAACCTGCTGGACAGAATCAAGAGTCTGTCCCCTTCTGCTTAGTTCCAAGGTCCCACAGATTCACACCAGTCACACAGAGAAAGGGACTTTTCTCCTTTCTTCCTGTCTCCAATGGTGGAGTCTGCCGTGCCAGGCTAGGGGAGGGATGTTGCCTGAGACCACTGCTCATCCCAGCCCAGAAAACATCTCTGTTTCTCCCCTCCTTCAAGGGTAGGGTCTGCCCTACACGAGGGGAAGTCAAGCAGCAGGGCTGGGGGAGGTGCGCTGCCAGAGGCCACTATGCCTCTCAGCCCAGAAAGTGGCTTCTCTCTTTACTCTTCCGGGGAGGAGAAGAGCTTCCCAAGGCCCCTGGAGGTCTCAGCCCAGAAAGCAGCCTGCCATGCTACTCTGTCCTTCCAAGGACGGGGTCTGTCCCTTCGATGCGAAGTAAAGGCAGCTAGGTGGAGGTAGAAGAGCCTCTGGAGGCCCCTGGGCAACTCAGCCCAGAAAACAGCTTCTCTCGTTACTCCGCCCCTTCAAGGGTGGGGTTCGACCTGCAGGTGCCTAAAGGCAAGCTCCTGGGTTGAAGGAGGAATGTTCAGAAAGTGGCTTCTCTCCTTACTCCCCTCCTCCAAGGGCAGGGCCTGCTCTGCTGGCCTGGAGAAGGGGCGGTGCCTAGAAACGCAACACGCCACAGTGTTTTTAGGCTATGGAACCCCCAAAATGGCGTCTGCCCACCCACAGAGAGCCAGCACTGGAGGTGACTGCTCAGGGGGCAGCGGGTGCTGGGTTTGGCAGGCTGTCTCAATGAGCCGCAGGCTGTCTCCACTCTCTCCACCGCTTCCCTGATGCACTGTCTCACATCAGTCCAGTAGGGGGGATCTGTACTGTCTGTCCCACCCTGAGCCAGCTGAATCTTCCGCGATTTCCAAGGGCAGAGCCTCCCTTTCCGCGTTCACCTCCCTTGTTCTGATCCCCACAGCCACCGGAGGTGAGATGCTTGTATCCAAACTCCCTCCTGTGAACCCGGTAAGTGTCCACTCAGACCAGTCTCTCCCCCGCCCAGTGCGGACCTAGCACAGAGCTCTGGAGAGTTCAAAATGTTTCCCACTTTTGTGTCTTCTCCACACAGCCTGTCATCCCGTGCCACAACTTTGCACCGACTTCAGGCACTTCCCTGCCTGAGTGGATGTGGAGGTTAGTGGAGGAAGACTCCTCCTCCTGGGGATCAGATCACACTGCCCCAGCAGGCCAACGGGCACAGCTGTCCCTCGCTCTATTCCCTATTGTATATCTCACACTACAGACTTTGCTGTCAATTCTCCAATTCACTTTTTTTTTCTAGCACTGCTTGTCCTGTGCTGCTTCTCTGCAGATTCATGATGCCGTTCCTGTGGGAGAGTAATCCACTTGTGTGTAATTGTCCACATTCTTCACCTCCTACTCTGCGGCAGAGAACCAGGAGGTCACCACTAATCCGCCATTTTTCCCCCTCTGATTTGGTAAGTTTAAATACATTTACTTGGGTGGTGACTACTAATGTAGTTTGTCATTATACTAGATTACAACTCCTAGTATGTGGCTTTTCTTCATATTTTCTTTTCTATTCCCATAATTTTTCCTTTTCCTATATGTGTTGTTTTATTTGCTCTTTTATTCTCCGGCAATTAGAAGAAATATATTATTCTAATAATTTTTATTTTTAATACAAACTTTTCAAAATTGTTCTTAATTATCTTGCCAAGAAGAAAAGAATCTCCATTGATTCCCCACATGAAAGATAAAAATCTTAGCATAATTTACCTTTTAATAACTTCCAATATTCTATAGATATGAGATATATTTTAGATCCTGAAAAATATGATTATATTAATTTTGCTATTATATTTCCTCTTTGAGAATATATTGATAAACCCATTGAATTATATAGCCATATTATAATAACAAAATCTATTTTTACCCTGGTTAAAAATAGTGTTCAATATAAGCCCTTTTATATTCCCATTTAAAAAAAATTAATATTTATTTCTCAATATACTATAGCATATTTTCAAATATAGAAAAGGTACATTGAGGGTGTTGTTTTCTAAATCCTTACACTTTTGAAAGTATATATTTATTTACTGCCATCAAATTTGAACTACAATTTGCTTATACACTTCTTGGGTCCTTATTTTGTCTTCATAACCCTATGTTTAAATCCGCTGTGCTCTAGAATTTTTAGTTTCCCTTTTTCCAGTCTGAAATTGCTCCCTTATAGGCATCCTGCCTTTTCACCTCCATGCTTATAGGATATATTTCATTAAAAAAAAATTCTTAATTCACCAAGACATGTCTAGGTGTTGAGCTCCTTTCATTAATTTTTAAAATTTTTAACTCTGTGATCTCTTCATATGTCTTTAGTTTATATAATGTTTTTCTTGTATGTATTGGTTTTAACTTCTTTTCTTTTATTTCTATCCTCTCCTTTAAGAGCCACAGAATTTAATCTCACAGTGGTCTCAATCATAGCTCCATTTTCTCTTATTGGTTTACTCTTATCATTGATGTTCCTTTTTTTATATTCTAAAAAGCTGTGTCAAGTTTGTCTTTTATATTACCAGTCCATTTTATCTACAATGGTGAGTACAGACAATACTGTTTCCATGTGTAATTTTTAAACTTATTTTATTGCCAGCTTTAATATTAGTTTGCCTACAATTTTTGCTCATGTCAATTAATTCTCTTTTCATCGTTTACTTTTGTTCTTAAATTCTTTTTTTCCCCAACAGTATATGTTTTATTTTGTTTTATTCAAAACACAAAGTAGTTACTCTAAGATGTATTTTCAGTGGTAAAGCATTTTCAAAAATAAACATTTACTTTTAAGGATGAATTCTGCTATCTAAGCAGAAAAATATTTTTAACAGTTTTAATACTATGTCTTTTTTTCTTTCCAATTTACTATTTTCTTTTTTTCAATTTTATGAATAGGGTTCTCTTTGACCTCATAAACACAGTATGGAGAACATTTTGGGATCTTTGTTGTCTAGAATATTGTTAAAATTTTACTCTTCAGTGTTAATCATGAGGACATGTGGTATAGTTTACATTTCCTGTTACATGTTTTAGCCAAAATCTCCTTTAATTGACTTCCACAGTGTTTAGCTGCATTCTCAGTAAGGGAACCTATTTTCCAATCTTCATTGGTTTTCTTCAATGTGGTCACATCTGCTACCTATCTAGCAGAAAGTCCTAAACTTCTTAGCATGTGAATGCTACTCTTTCTCAGTTTCCAATGCTAAAGCAAATCAGACATGGGGAAATTAGAAAAAGTTGCTCAAGCTCTCGTCTTACCCAGACATCTTTTCCATTTCGTTTATTCCAATTTTATTTTTAAAGTTTTTCATTTTATTATAATACTGTTCCAAGATGACAAACATATATGTGTGACTAATCACACAAAGACTAATGCTGTGAATACTAAGGGTTTACAATAGATAGTAACGCCTATCATATCTTCTACCATGGGATTAGTTCTAGACTAAAACAATTTAAAATATATGCTTTAGTTAACCTAATTATTATTGTAACTTTTTACAATACTTAATTATGAAAAAATACAGAAGCAGTCTTTCCACTTAAAAAAATACTGGAAAAATTTTCCTATAGAATTGTGTGGACCAAAGATTTTAAAGATCCTAAGATCCATTTATGCAGCTAGATTCATATTCATTACAATAAACTGTTTTTTAATATTTCCTGAATCATTCCTTTGTTAATGCAGACAAGCAAAATATAATATTTTATAAGGTAAACAATTCTCTGTCTATTGTAAGGGATTCAGTATGACATATTTTATGAATATTAGGAAATTACTAGTGCCTAATATCACTTACTGTAGGTGGGGATCCTAAATGTATTTTAATATATCTTTCATTTTGGTTGATTTCAATCCCGAGAATTTCAAAAGCAAAATTTTGTTCAAGTTGTTATACTTTTACAAAGTAATGTATATTTCTATGGATATATTCTATCTATATGGGATATTGTTCAATATATAAAAGTCATTACATTCATTGAAATGTAAAAAGGCAAATAAAATAAAGATGGATATTAAAATATTACTATCAGTATTTAAAATTTCTTGGCTGGGTGTGGTGGCTCACGCTTGTAATCCTAGCACTCTTGGAGGCTGAGGCAGGAGGATCCTTTGAGGTCAGGAGTTTGAGACCAGCCTGAACAAGAAGGAGACCCTGTCTCTACTAAAAATAGAAAAAATTATCTGGGTGTAGTGCTGTGCACCTGTAGTCCCAGCTACTCAGGAGGCTGAGGCAGGAGGATGGCTTCAGCCTAGGAGTTTGAGGTTGTGATCTAGGCTGATGCCACAGCACTCTAGCCTGGGTGACAGAGCAAGACTCTGTCTCTAAATAAATAAATTAGAATAAAAATAAAAAATAAAATTTCTTTAAGGCAATGATTTAGGAACTAATGATTGAAACTAGTATTTTTAAAGTTGCAGTTGGATTCACAAAGAAAAGAAGTTGATATCGGTTTGTCAGTTAAACATCTCTCTTTGCTTTGAGAAACATCTATTAGACTAGTTGGTGATATTATTTTTTTATACTACTATCTTCCATAAAAGAATAAGATCAATTAGATAATTGTGAGTGCATTGTTGATAGTTTATTATAATTTTCTTCGAGTTTAAACTTGTCATTTCTAAAATATTATTTTAGTTTACTAGATTTTCCACATAATTATAATTAGAAGTAGGTATAGCAACATGGTATTAATATGCATCCTGCACTTTTGATATCTGTTACACAAAACAAATCTAGTGATTTATTTTTATTTGAAGAACTGAGTTGGATTTTGGCCAATGAATAATGTATATCTTATTCCTAAGGCAAAGTTATTCACCTGTTGGAAATCACATAAATGCCAACCCTTTCTTTTCACAGCCTGATTGGAAATTGTTTAATGACTTTTTAGTACTGTTTAGCCAAACTGAGAAAATTGTATCTAATCTGTTATTCCCTGTTGCTTTGGCATTTTTTGTTTAACAGAAAAACACTACTAATAAGATAAACATACTGTTTCAGTATTCATGAGTTCCACTGTTTTCTCATATCTAGCTATAAAATTAGTTTAAAGAAAATAGTCATGTCCTGTCTGATATGGTCTTGTCTTGGTTTGGCTTGGCTTGCCTTGCCTTTTCTTTTCTAAAAAATTAGGATATTTTGTTCATTTGACTAAAAGTTTTTTTCCACCGGTGGCATCATTGTAATATTTCATTTAATGAGGCCATGGATTCTAAAACATTTGTTTCAATTTGTATCAAGTATACAATTGATCAATTGATGGACTACAGTGTGCTCCAGCCTTTATATTTGAAGCCTAACAACTGCTTTCCTAAACAAGTTTTTAAAGTTTTCATTATGAAATTTATTTTCCTTTCTCCCAAGACATTTGAAAAGCAGTGTTTAAAGAGAGGTATATATATCCTTAGCTGCTGTTTATACCACATTTATCTGAACCATATTTGAGACGTTTATAACTCTAATTCTTTTTAGTATCTATTTTTTATCATAATATCTCCCTGGTCCAATTTAATTCATTATTACACACATTGCGTTGACTGTTAATAACAATCAGTTAAGAATCTGTTGGCCTCCTATGGTCCATGTTCTAATCAGGAGTGGCCAAAATAATGTTGGCCATGAGCTCTGCCAAATAGACCATTAGCTACTGATAATTTGTTTCAGTTAAAACCTCTATTTACTACAAATGACCAGTTTCAACAAACCACAATAAATGACATGTTATTTAGAAGCTCTGGTACCTATGTGGCAGACTAATTCTTTTACTTCAACTGTTCTCATTCTTATTTAGATATTGACTGAATTTCAAGGTTAAATAACAAGAAATCTTATAATAAACAATAGCCAAAATATTCAAAGTAGGACATTCTTGACAGCGTAAGTACATATTGATAGAATGGTTTATAGGAGAAAACTAGTAAAAACTTAAAATAGTCATTTTATCATTTAATGTAAAAAATACTGTCACAAAAATTTCTCCTGCCATATATATTCTCAAGAGAGCCTCCTTCATGAAAACTAAACGCAAGCATAGATTAAATTGCATACAATGGAATACTATTCAATTACAAAAAACAGTGGTGGTCTAGCACCTCTTATATTTTCCTGGATAGAGCTTGAGCCCATCCTCCAAAGTGGGATATCACAAGGATGGAAGAATAAGCACCACATGTACTTGCCATCAAGTTGGCACTAACTGATCAACACTGAGGTGGTCACGTGGTAGTAATAGTCACTGGGAGTTGAGGAGGTGGGGGTGGGTAAACTCACAACTAACAGATGTGGTGAGCATTGTAAGGGGGAAGGGCATGTCCCCAATCCTGGCTTGGGTGAGGCAAAGTCATAACATGTAACCAAAATGTTTGTACCCACATGATATTGCAAAATAAAAAAAATTAAATTAAATTAAAAAAAACAAAAAAAAAGAACTTAACTTGTCAAATAAAAAAAGCCTGGTGAGTAAACCATCCACACATGAGCTAAGTAGGATCCTGGAGCTATTAGCCCAAGACTTTTTTTTTTTTTTTTTTTAATATAGTGTGAATGCAGTGCTATCTCATAATATTTGAATCCTGGTTTAGCACGACCCTCTCTCTTATTAGATTGTGAACATCTAGCAGACAGGGACTCTGCAGTATGTTTTAAAGCTTTCGTTGTCTGAAGGTAATGTAGCACGCAACATGCTCTAAAGTGTAGAATGGACCTTGTTTCCTACATACTGTATCTACGTGCACGATTTAGGAAGAAGTGGTGAAGCAGGTCCATGTTGTACTCCTTGGGGATTACTTTCTTTGATATATAATATGACTTACTTCCCTAAATCATTTTCCTTGTGAAACTTTGGATTTTTCTCTCTCTCAAGATTAAAAATAGTTTAACAATAATAGCTTATATTACCCCAAACAAATACTCCTAAATTTCAATTTTAAATTCCATCTGCAATTATATAATTGCCTATTTCTTATAAGCAAAATGAAGCAATGCTACTGTTTCATTTAAAAGTATTTAAGATGTAATTGCCTCAACACATTAATAAATCATTAATACCTTGAAGCAAATGACTTTCCAAACTACAGCTACCTCTGAGATCATCCCTTCCTATAGTCTCTAACTTTCAAGTATCTATAAACATTTCACACCTTGATTTCTCGTGGTTACTTCAATCTCAACATCTTAATTTCATCGTTTTCCAACAAATATGATATTCATCTTACAATTCTAACAATAGTATTATTATTCTGTTAGACATCCAAAGGCCCAAATCTTGAGCTTTCCTTTACCTTCCCTCGTTCCATGTCCAGGCATTTGGCAAACTCTTCCTTCCTCTGCTTTGCATTCTCTCTATAATTTACTCATCCTCGCAGAACAGGTTAAATTGCATCTGCTTTGTCACATTTTTTCTTCGTCATGACCTACTTGGCTTTGTTTTCTATTGTAATTTCTTAGAATTCTAAGGAATTTGCAAAAAAAATTAAAATTATAGATCATTTTAGGTTTATCTCCAGAAAGATGTATTGGAAAAAAATAATATAAGAGTGTTTGGGGTTTGTATTAATGGTTAACTTGGAGAATAAAAGTATTCTACGTTATAAAATTATATATTTAATTTAACGATTTGCATTTTTTAAAAATTTTGGAAATAGAATTGTCTATAATTTATACTTATCTTCTAACTTGAAGTAATTGTGCTTGCAAGAATATACTACAATTTTATAATTTTAAAGAATTACACTGCTATTTGTGATGCCTGACTTGATTTTCTAAAACAATCTTCCTTGAGAAAATTTGGATTTCTTTGTCTTTCAAAATTAAAATGCTTTCAAAAATTATAGCTTGTATGATTATAAACGAATAACTTAAAATTTGGTGTTCAAATTTGACTTTTGATTATTAAATCTCAATTAACTTTTATCATTTTATGAACATAGGGCATTTATATCCCTTCTTCCTCCTGGAAATAATCATTAAATCATTCACAGGTGTCATTTTAAGAATAAGTGGAAAAATCCTGATATTAAAAGCTGAAGTTATTAAGACAAGAACAACTCAAGTGTAAAGCTTAGAAATAATTATTAAGAACATTCATTTACCAAATATTATGATATGCAAACTCTTATTTGGAAACTAAACTGATTTAGGACATCATTAAACCCCTTAAAATGTTTTTGTCATGTCATGGGCCTCCCAGAGCCATCCGACTTGTATACTAATTATTTTTTCTTGGCTACATGCTGTTTTAATTACATTCATTATTTCTGTCATTCTGCAAAATCTTATGCATGGAAGTGTTGGTGTCCGGGTGCATAACCATTGCTTTTTGCCTGCTGTGCTAATGGCTTAAGTCCAAGCTGAGGTGCAAACGAAATGAGTTTAGAAGGCTAAATTTGGCCCCCAGTTAATTTGCTTCACAAGCCTGCTACCTATTTTTTTTTTTTTGTCATAAGCTGGCTCTATTACAAATCTATGTTCATAAAGAACCCAAAAGTTAGACTAAAACTTGGTAACTTTTATCTTTACTGATTATCAATGATGTTGTCGACAGGAAGCTCAAGGAGAAGAAGAAAAAAAATCCAAATACATCCTGATTCTTATTAGAAAGTAAATAAATTTTAGCAATGAGAAATAAAAGTATGGAAGGAAAAAAATCAGTGAAATTAAAGGAAGAAAAATTGTGTCAGGGGCATTTTTCATAATGTGTCATATGAGGAATTTTCAGTCATATTTGATTAAAAGTATTAATCTTGCCACTTTTCTATATTCTTTAATTTTAGACAAAAAGAAAGATATGTCCCATTGACATAAATTACTCTCCTCTGCTTCTTGTGTGGTTCTACTCTTGGTGTGCAGCATGATACCTTCTTCCCTTTTCTGTTTTCTAAATGGAATGGCAACACGCCCTGAAAGTTCCCCCAATCACAAATGGTCCATAATTACAACTTGTCACTGTGACAGAAATCATCTCATTAACAGTTATTAAATGTAATCACAAATACATATTTTTAAATGAATGATATTTAAAGACATCCATCTATCTGTATTTTTTGCATCACTTATAGACTGTGTAGGAATTTTAAAATTTTAAAATATTAGCTTTTTTAGAAATTAGACAATAATTGGCATGTATAGAAGATATTCTATTCCTGTGTCAAGTTATTAAAAACAAGCATAAAAAGTCTTTCTTATTGTATCTCTAGGCATATATTTATTCAGTCCCTTATGTCTGGTGGCTTTGGTTTTTGTTTCATTAGCTTCGCAGATAAAGACTTTGGTGCACATTATTTATTATCACAGAAGAAAGATGCAAATTATGACCTCTGCTCTCCAGAAACAGACTTTCAAAAGTGCAAAACAGATAATCACACACAAATAAATCATACATGATTCTTGTTTTTAACGTTATGGTTACTTTATTTTTTGTTTGTTGCTATTTATAGCAAACAGGAATTTTATGTGTAATGACAACAAAATAAAATTGGAAATACTTTTCAGAACAGCAAATTGGGTTTTAAGAAACTATTTAAAATCAATTTTAGATATTGTCGATTGGCTTAATGAAATGAACAATGAAATTTAAAGGAAAATGGTAAATAAAAATTAGATAAAACAAAGAAAATCTCTAGAGTAGTCTTCAGAATTCTACTGTTAGAATGACAAAGGAGTATATATATCCACTCTTTTTAGAACTCCAGATGATTACTCTTCTCTGGCTAAAGTTGCTCATTGAACCTATCTTTGTGTTCTTCCATATGCAGGAGTGGAATTTCTACTGCATTTAGGCCAGGCAGTCAGCACACAGGATTAACCCTACTATGAAAACTTAGAGTAAAAACTAAAATAATTTCTCTAGGTATGATGAATCAAATATCATAGTATGGTTTTCGTGTGACTTTGATTGCTCAATGAAAGCTGATCTCCTTAAGAAAGCAATTGAAAATAAATATTAAAGAATACCAAACTTAAATTCTCTGGAATTTGATTTTATACAGTATATACTTGTCTTCCCATTTTAATATCTTTAATTGTTGTCATTCATTGCTTAGCTTAACCCTGATTTTCTCTCAGGCTATTGTGGATTTAACTCACCCTAATTTTTATTAAGTGAGCCTCTTCCATGAATCCAACATACTTTGGTATATCCTGCAAACTTAGTCTTAAAAGTTCTTGCTATAGGCTTTCATTCAACCTTTGATCTTTCTCTAGTAAAAGAGACCTTTAACTGTGTGTTTACGGTCTCTTTGGTAAAAGATCACATTTGTCCTTTGAATTTCTTTGCTTCTGTTTTATGGAGGAAAAAGAAAAAAAGAAACAAATAAAGACAGAAAGAACAGAAAATCATGTGGTAATGTCACATTGCAGGTGTTTGAAAACCTGGAGGTTGTCTTCTACCAATCAATGTTTCCTAAGATTTGATCTTCTAAGTTTTTTCCTGAGTTTTCTGTTTTAGAAATATTCTGTCAGAACTCCTCTTTTGGTCTTCTTTCTTTTTCTACCTATAGAAAATGGCTGCCTTATGTCTTTCTCTCCCTATAGTCTGACCCTTTATAAGTCACAGGTCACCTATATTTTCTAGTATGATCTCTGATTTAAAGTTATGAACATACCACTTTAAACCAGAGTATAACTTATAAAATCCATATCCACTAGGTAGTAAACATTTTTATAATAGAAATATAAAATAATTTCCTGATACTTTCAAATCCACATTTTTTTTTCTTTTGATAGCAAATTGATCCATGAATGCAATTAGTCACCTAAAGAATCTGCATTTGAAAGCCTCTGTACACACATTTTTGTGCTTGGTTTCCTTAGAATAGATTATCATGCTTTATTACAAGGGTTTCACATCCCATGTCCTTTCAAGTCTATTATCTAATTTTATCTTAAGCACTCCTCGTAGGTAAGTAGAAGAAGGTCATTTAATCCCCATTTTATAAATGAAGAAAGGAGAGTACAGAGAAGCTAAATGACTTGCCCAAGGCCATGCACATCTCTGCAGTAATTCTGTATTTGAATGACTTTGGAAAAAACAGGCACTATTGCAGATAATGACTAATCTAATCTCCCATGGGGGGATGGGCAGTTGAGACTAATGACAACCTAGAAATAAGCCTAAACTAAATATTTCATAGAAAACCAACCCTGTAAGTTTTATAATTTAATAAAGCTGACTAGAGAAAAGGAGTTCCTCTATAAGTACTATCTGTCATTTGCAAATAAATAGCTTCACAGAAAACAACAAAAAACAGTAGTGATAACATGTATAAAAACATCACAAAAAGATGATTCACAATGCAAAAACAGTATTTCAAAATCTCAAACACATAAAACTACATGATTATATTCTGAATATATGTTATTAAAGCAATCTAAGACTTTTTTAGGACATAATTTTAACACATTGAGATTCATTTTCAACTGCCAGCAAATCAAATATTTGAAATAGAAGATCTGACTTTTAGTATCATATCTGTATTTCCTTGTGAAGATAGGACATGGAATAGTATCCATCTCTATTTTTTAGTATTTTACCTGTATGCTTTATTTCAAAGACAAATTTTATAACAATTTTGTTACAGGTAAGAGATATTAGATGCCAACATTTTATATGTATCAAGAAGCTGGGTTAGAATAGCTTTATGCTGAGTGAGGAATAAACATGGAGGTGACTAACCAATGGCTGGTCTCAAAAAATGAAGTCCAATAAACAAAAGCTCATTAAACATGGGAAAAGAAATTGGTAGTTATATAATACTTAAAAATGGGATATTGTTATCTGGTTTACCTTGAGAAAGCATAAAGCATGAATCAAATAGCTTTAAGCCTCTGTGATATGGAAAACAAGGAGAATATGTGATAAAGGAAAAATAAAATTCTTCATTATTTTTATGATGTCAGAATACTATGTTTTCTTTCTCCTTTCTGTTGGCTTCCTTCAAAGTTCTAAGGGAACTTTACAAGCAACCAAATTCAAAAAGATTGGGGTGGAAAAATATCTTGAAACTTCTAAAGGTTACCACTAATTGCTGGACACTGTGAATTTGTTAATATTGGTAAACTAAATTAGAAGCCTAGAAAATTTAAATTTATTAATTCAGCAAATGTTTTGGTGGCTAATTTTGCTTAATCTGTGTCATGCACCGTTAGATGTTGTGGATATCACCCGTACAAAACCGAATATGGAGCCTACTCTCATAGAGCTTACGATCTTTTTGCATTGACAGAATGAAGCTAGTAATCATGCAGATAATTATATATTAAAAATTGTGATAAGGCTAAAAAGAAAAAGCATAAATGTTAGTTAGAAAAACATAAGATATGAAAACTAATTTTGACTACACAGACATGAATTATATAGCAGACAAAGAGGGAGGTGTGGGGAAGGGCAGATTTGATCAAAAGAACTTTCCAGTAAAGGAAAAAACAAGTTTGTAGGCTCTGAGTTTAAAAGTAAATTGTACTGTCAGGACATCTGGAGAATCTTAGGAAATAGTTTGGAAAGAGTTATCAGCAGGGGAATGGCACATTCTGATTACGTCCTTGTTAACACCGAGAGCATGAGTGTAAGTGGGGAGACTCGATAACTGCTTCCTGCAATAATGTACATGACAGATGATGGCCTTTTGAACTCTGGGAAGGAGCAGTCAAGGTGGATTGAAAGAAATTGATTTAAAATATATATTGTACATCTTTTGACAAAACTAGCCTCATGAGAAAAGGCAATTTTTCTTCCTAGAATAAAAGATAAATGACTTAAAGGAAGAAAAAAAATGTAGAAATTTTAATTCAGCAAAAATTGTAAAAGGTATTATATACATATCACAAATTTTGAAGTCCTTATTTTAGATATTCTGCATATGGAAAGATATATATTTTTTAAATCATGGGTGCCCTACTCAAAATTTTTATTCGTTAGCACTCTTCACTCCTATGCTCCTTTCTCTACTATTTTTTTTTTTTTCCCTGGGCTAGAGACAAATACCGATGCTTGGATAGAAGAGAATTCTGCATTTGCATCTCTTCTGAAAAAATAAAATTGACCACCACGATTTGGGACACTTTATCCTAAATAGAAAGTCTGAAGATGTAAAATCTTTTTAGTGCTACTTCTTTCTAGTAGTGAGGGTATCTTCTTCCTCTACAAAGTGCTAGACATCTTTCCCAAACTTTAGAACTTTCTCCAGTGTAGGGTGAGACCTCTCTTCTCATTTCTCTTCCTCTCTCCCAATGTGTCAGGGCTCAGTGTGCAAGCATTACACAGCAGAGGCCAGACACAGCACATCATGTGCATGGAGTTGAGTTTCAATTGAGCAGAGAACACATCCAATGAAGCAAACTTCTTACATGACAGTTTCAGCAAACACAGAGGAGAAACTGCAAAAATGAAGTTCTATTGGATTGTCCAAGTGTCAGCTATCTTCACATGTCCCTCAGGCTAATGGATCACAGAGCTGATAAAACCCAAATCTACATCAACCAATCATTCGGATTAATAACTGAGAACAATGATCACAATCCTATGAGAGTTACTGAGAAACTGAGGTAAAGAACAATTAAGTAAACCTCTGTAATCACATAGGTAGTACATGGTGGACCAAGAGTTTGAATCCAGATGATCTGGCTTGAGCCCACACTCTGTAACAGCATCAGGAAATGCCACTTTGAGGAATGTTCAAAGGGAATCCCAGCAAAAGAAAAGAAATGTGATGTGGGAGGAAGTAGACTAATGTGTATTTTAAACAGTAGTTGGTAATAGAGTGGGAGAGCAATGAATTAAAACATGTACTTAATGAAGTAAGAGGAGTCCAAAAATGAAAACACAAAGAGCTTATTGAGAGCTAAATCTTATGATGGCAGAAATAAAGAAAGGGTGTAAGAAAAGAAATAATACAGATTTTAAAATATTAAAAGCCATAAAAAGCAGAGTAAGCACAGCACATCAAGTAAGTGCTGAGAAGGCCTTTGAAAGCCTCCTTTGGAATATGAAAGAAGAGGGTAAATATAATTGATGACAATGTTCAGAGAAAAGATGACAGCTTTAAAAAAGAGATAATTGAAATTTAATATTCTAATAATTTTTATTGTTAAGATAACAACAAATGGTATGGCACAGAAACAATATTCAAAAATACAACAGAAGAAAGGTTTGCTGATCTGAATAAGATATAAATATGTAGTTCACATGGACTCATCATATGTGAGGCAAACAATGTAGATAAAGCAATATAAATATCTATATATATAATGAATATATATAGTATATTGACATATATACATATATGTTAACAGTTTTAAAATTTGAGAAAATGAAGAATCTCAATGAAGCACTCAATCATAAAGTAGCAGATTACTATTCTTTGAAGCAAAATCAAACTGTAGAAATGAGTTTAAATGTTCTGTAGAGCTACTTTTTAAATAACTATCCTAGAAAAATCAATGATTGAGACTTTTGAAACATGTCATCAGAGAAATTTGCTTGGCTTTTTCCAAAGAGTTTTAGGAAAGAGTGTATGACACTTCATAATTCTGCACAAAAGAAATACATTCTTTGGATCTATTTGAGGTAATTTTTTGGGCCAACATTCTAGTTAGATTATTTTCTTACTTATGGGATGTACACTTCAAGCCAAATTCTGACAGTCGATACTTGTAGAAAATTCCATCAGAGATAAGAAAGTGCTTTTTATTTGTAACTGGAAGAGAATCTGGCAGAACTATTTTATGAATAAATTTGTAAATACTACATACAAATACAGAGAGAAAGTAAAGGGATATACTCACAAGCCACGGAGTTGCCTGTTTTTAACTATACATCAGACAAACCTAGTTCCCATTCTGTTAAAATCAATAGCACCTAATAAAATTTCTTACTATATAAAATGTTTACAAATGTTTAATACATAAGGACTTAGTTTTAGAAAATACTGTAAGTACATGTTAAATGAATCAACATGTGTTTAAATGTATGAAGAAAACAGGAAAAAGCAACAGGGGGTACACATTACACTGCTCCATTATTCTGAGCTATGAATTCAATTCCATTGTTGACTTTCCTTTTTTTTTCCCGTCTTAAATGTGTGTGGTCATTCTTTAAGCATTTCTAGTTGTTCCTACTCTTCTCTTTATAAATCTTCCTTTGAGCATATTTTTGTGGCTTCCATCGTTATTACCATCATAGACACACACACACACACACACACGCACACACACACACACACACACACACACACACTAGCTCCCTCTGATTTAAATAGCCTTTAGAGATCTCCATTTGAGTCTTTCATCATCAAAATGATCTCTACATTGTCACAAACAGTTCACTATTTAGTTTCCCTCATCTCCTCCTCCCTATAATCAACTACCTACCATGCATATACCATTTTTAAATGATTATATTTAGAAAATATTTGGAACATTTTCTTATCCTTCTTTCCTAAGAGGAACCAAGTTAAATAAAGTCTTGATTTAACTTGAATTTTTTCCTTCTCTTTTCTCATCACTGCATTGTACACCAAGCCACCGTGAGTTTCCTTTTACTATCATGAGGATTTCACTGCATGCACTCTGTCATTCCAGAGGATCTCAAAAAGATGGACGTACTCTCAAAAGTACTATGTTCATTTCCCTGACTATTAAACTAAGTGGAAACTGCCTCATGCGGCTGCTCCAAATCCCCCACCTGGTCTTCCTCTCCTAGCCCCATTTTACCACTGTAATCAAAATCCTTCTTGACAAATAATCTCTTCATTATTTCCTCAGTACTTGGGACATTTTTCTGTTATGAAGGTTCTATGAGAAGATAGGGACTAGCTGTTGAGGAATTATCACATAGGAAGCATTTAATTGAGGTTAGCTTTTATTTTTCCTTAGAGTTAGTGCTAAGGTTTTCATGTATGTTAGGCTTGTCTCCCCAGCCAAATCATTGCCTGAGGTCATGTCATATTTAACTAACACGGTACCTTACTGAGTACATCATGGGCACTTACTTGTTTTTAATGTCTTACCTTTATACAGAGATCTAATTAATCTGGATTTAAATGTGATTAATTTTTTGATCCTCTAGAGTCCACAATTTAAAGACCAAAGACTGATGACTTCCTAAAGAAATAAAGTTAAGTATTTGTTTTATTTAGGTATTTGTTTTATTTAGTAGATAGAATATATATATACATACACACACACACACACACAATTTATATACACATATATATACACATACACACATATTATATATTTATTAAGTATTATTGTTTAATTATACAATCTCACTAAAAATTCCTTATGTATCTCCTTTTATGACTCTCATTTTTTAAAAAAAATAATACATCTTACCCCTAAATTCAATATATATTTTCACTAAAATACAGTAAAAAAATGGGATTTATCTTCCCTAGAGATTATAAATCATGTTTTTGACTACACTAGAATATTGTGATTGATAACTGAATTCAAAGAAATGGATTATGAACATATTAAATAATGAGAAATAATATACGTAGATATCATAAAACTCTAAATCCTTAAAAGACTAATGACTCTCCAAGGCACTCGGGGTAGATAGATGTAATTGTAGAATTACACTGATGGGCCTTTAAAGCACAGCTCTTGTGGACCATCAACATAGAGAATGAAAGAAAAACATAGCAAAAAATATTACATCAATAATGAATGATGAGAACCAAAAGACGCCAGAAGATTGCATTCACAGAATTGTTAGTATGCAAGTCAGCTTCCTAAACTAAGAAATGGAATAAAATAGAACTCATTTATATTTTGAGTGCCACAAAATATAAATGATTTTTCTGTGTTTATTTTATTTGAGGTATGTAAGTAATTTTATTTCTCTGACTAAATTTGTGAAATAAGGCTATCAGCAAGTTATAAGCTAAGCTATATATATGTATACAGTATTTTATCAAGCTATTGTTTTCAACATTTTCTATACATTGCGTTTGTACCATATTCCCCATTATTAAATAAAACAGCAGCAGAATGAACAGATTTATACGCATACAGATTTCAGTTTAAGACCGTGGTTTTATGCAATGATGGCTAGCTATAGTTGAAGAAAAACAATGAACAATGACCTAGAAATAATACCTACCTAGTAAAGTCATTCTGAGGATAAATAGAATAAGCATGTAAATCACTTAACACATTGTCTAGCACATATAACCTCAACAAATAATACCACATTATTATTATTATTTCCATGAATTCATAATAAGAAAGAGATAAATTATAATTAAAGTCTTTCTTTTTCAATAAATATTATAGTTTTGGTTGTAGGAACAATTATGCTCACAGAACACATGCGATTTACTACAGATTTACATTTGGTTATGATTAACCAGTAATGAAGTAAAAACCCACTTTTGGGGATTAGATTGATAACCGAACAAGGGGTACATGCCATCCAAATATCTGCATAAACATTAGAGGAAAATGTGATACTGTGATGCATTTTACAAAAGGAAGACGATTTTTCAGCTAAAGATGGCAGGATATGATCTCTTCTAAGTAATTATTCCATTTGAGATTTTATCCTAATGCCCTGAGGATGTCTTTCCGATTTCTAATGTATAATATTTTTCATAAGATGAAACCTAAAAAATGAGAGGATAGACTCCTCTAGAATGTAAATATATAGGAGAACAATCCACAAGTACTCAATTCCTCTGAAAGGACACACATCAAGAAACACCTGTTATACTTCATGAAACAAAAATGTAAAATGATAAAGGTAATGGGTCAACATTTCAAGAGTCTATGATACCCAAGGCCTTTTACTTCCTTGGACCATATATCTTTCCTGGCTCTTGCTCTTCTGTATCCAACTTGCATTGTGTGGTAAAGGTTCTGTGGACCCAGCTCTTGCTCCTCCTCTGTCATCATTTGAGTACCGGTGCATTTGTAACACCTATCCTATAATGCCCTTATCTGCCTTGTACCTCCTCCATTGCACCAAATTATAATAAGATGAAAGAATTCAGGTGCTTCTGATACACTGGCCAAATGAATAGCTTAAAGGAAACCACACGCCACTAATTGCCATATGCTGTGTTTTAGTTCACTAAGTTATGGCCTAACAGTTCATACCACAAAACCTCTTGAGTCTCCATTGCCTGAGGTTACTTGGCATGAACAAAAAAGAAAGAAAAGCTTAAAACACCCCCTGAAAAACTCTCAACATTTTTCTAATAACCCCATACCCTTACACTTAGTCACATCATTAAATATTTATTTTCATCTATTCTAGCATTTATTTGTCAGCTGCTTCTTTTTATTTTTTTCTCCCATTTGCTTTTCTGAAGATATGGCAATTTATTAGAAAATCGTGGAATAAATAATGCAACTTCTTACACATGGAACATTGTGAGAAACATAGAGGCACATGTTAGGTTGATTAGACCTTCAAAAGTCCTTTAAGACTAAGAAAAGGGTCATGTGGTATTATTGTGTTAGCCTACAAAGTATTTTCTTTTCCATAGATTCATAATGTTTGTCAAGGTTTTTTTTTAAGAATCCAATTTTAAAGTTCTAATGTGCTATTATGAAAACCTAATATTTAATGACTTCCCCTAGAATGTAAATTCCATAAGAACAGGGACCTAAGATATTTGTTTCCCCACTAGGTCCTCTGAAGATGCCCTAGTACCTTCCCCAAAATTATTGAATGAGTAGACGAGTGGATGGATGTGAGACTTTCTGGACTTTATGCTCCATAATATGTTAAATAATAGCTCTAGCAATGATTTGATGAAAGACTGGTTTTATTTTACTCTTTTATTCACTAGTCACTGTAGCATTGGGCAAAGATGCCATTCTGGTAACCTCTAGTAAACTCATTTACAGAAGAAATGAAACCACTTGTATTAGTTTTGTGTGGCTGCTATGATAAATTATCAAAAACGGGGTAACTTATAATAGAAATTTATTTTCTCACAGTTCTTCAGACCAAAAATCTGATACCAGTATGTCAACAGGGATACATTTCTTCCCTCCAAAGGATCTAGGGAGAATACTTCCTTGCCTCTTCCAGCTTCTGATAGATACAGGTGTTTCTTGGCTGGTGGCCACGTGCCTCCAATCTCTGTTTCCATCTGCACATGACTTTCTTTTATTCTTCCTGTATGCCTCTCTTTTGTGTGCTTCTTATAAAGACTCTTATCATTGGATTTAGGGTCCACCTGCATGATCCAGGATGATCTTATCTTGAGATATTTTATTTAATTACTTCTGCAAAGGCCCTTCCTCCAAATAAGGTCAAATTAACAGGTTCTGGGGTTTAGGATATGGACATATCATTTTTGGGGGAGGCCACTACATACCAGTGACATATTATACTGCCCTAATATCAAGAATACTAAAGCTGTGCTTTAGCTGAACATACAGTAGGCTTAAAATAGCACTCTCATGAAGTCCTAGGGTTTCATTGAGATTGTCTAAGGGCTAATGTGGAAATAGATCGATGAGCCTGTAGTTGAATCATTGGAATCTTGCCTTGCCTTCATGTTCATATCAAACACGTTACATCTCTCTGTTATTTTTTATATTGTGGGCTTCCTTTACAAATATTGTTTGGAAGGTTTCAATTCACAAATATTTTGAAAACTGAATAGCAAAAAACCTTATGGAGCCAGGGTTGATATTACTCCTTTCTTTGTCCAAGACAAAGTGACAAGTGACTTGTCAACTCAGAAATATGGAGAAGCCTTTTGTAGTTGGGGAAATAATTTTTCTTTCCTTGGAATGAAACAAGTAAGGATGATTAGGTACATTGACATGCCCTTAGATTGATCAAGACTCCTAGGGCTTTCTAGATTTGCTTTTGAGAGACTATAATAGTTTTTTTCAGCTACATTTTTTCCTTAGAGTCTACAATGTTATAAAACATCTATGAAAAAAATATACAGTGATGAAGGCCTTGCCCTCCATTTTAAAGAATTAAGTAGGAGATAAGACTTTCACGTTGCTGTTTAGAATCTTTCATAATCATTCCCTAGCAGTGAAGATATCCATTTCCCAAATGGAACATGATGGTTACTAATAACACTCAAGGTAGCCAAGAAAGTTATAAGGTTTTGGTAAAATTGAGGAAGATCTTTATTAATGATGATTTTACCCTATTTCCTGGCAACTGAAGGAAAAAAAAACTCACTTTTACTAAATCTCATTTGTTATGGAGGTCTCCAGTCTCTGAATGTGCCTGCTTACATCATACTTCTCATGAAATGGCCAGGATACACAGAAATAAGAAATATCCATAAAGATACCCCAAGTTATAATAATATGGGTATTTCTTATGGAAACATTTTAGGACATTGAATTCACCCACTTTTCCAGAATGTGTTTTTATAGTACGCAAGTTAGCATTCTTCTCTTCACTGATACCAACTAAGCAGGTGAGGTCCTTGAGTGCCCCGCTGCTTTGTGTCTAGACAAGTCACCTCCTCTTTTTCCACTTCCATATCTTCATCTCTGATTTCAGATGTCACAAGCCCCCAAGTATTTTATTTTTGACCAACTTTCTTCTTTCTAAAGGTACAACATGCATCATGCAAAATCAGGGTTATGAACACTTTGTTTAATTTTGGTACAAATAAAATATGTGAACATTATCCCTGTTATTTTAGAACTCCTGATCCAGGAAAAACTAAGAAATGTATCTGAATAAAAATAGGCTACAAATAAATAAATTTTACATATACTTACAAGCATAGAAAACCTCAAGCTCAGACAAAGAGCAATGACATCTGTTTCTTCCAAATAGAAACAGTGGCAAAAAGAAAGCCATTTGTCCCTTTCTTGTCTGATATGAAGAAACAACAAAAGAATAAAAAAGACAGACTTTATCTCTAGAATAACTAGAAAACTGCTCACCAACTAAATCACAAGTTGTGATGCAAAGGTGCCTTATACATGAAACGTGGACAGATCAAGAGAGATTCAGAGAGCGGAACCTATAATTTTACTGGATGAAGACTTTTCCAAAGCTGGGGTTCCTGCACACAGTAAATACCATCCCTGCACTTTCTGTTGCTTGAAGCAGAAAATGGTCATGTGCACCAGTATGGGTGGTTTTCAGGAGCACCTTGGCCCCTTTCCATGTCAAAGAGCTGCCAATCCTGTGGGATTGAAGGATGAAGTACTTGACCTGACACCTTTTCAGGAAAAGAATATCTTTGTGGCAAAGGAATGGGAAAAAAGTAGTCAATAGCAATCAGATTTGCACTGTTAACTAAAAACTAAAAGTTTTTACATGGAAATGTGGAAATAAATAAATACAGTCATAAAGTAAAAACATAAATGTCAAACTAGGGAAAAATAATGTAACGGACAAATGGCTACTTTCCTTATTGTGTAAAGATCTTTTATAAGTAGTAAAAAAGACATTAGTCTTTTGTATTGTGTATTAACACAAATTAAAAAAAGTCAGGAAATAATGTGAACAAGTAGCTCATGGGCAAACAAATAGGAATGGCTTAAAAACATATGAAAATAAGCCTAATTTTAATCATAATTTTAAAATGCAATTATGTTTAAATTATGACTAGTGAGTTTCACTTTTGTGACTAAAAGATCACAATGCCTAATGAGACATTGTTGATAAAGAATATGGGTATTCTCTGGGTGGTAATAAAAAAAATACAAAACCTTTGCATGGAAATTTGGCAATATTTAAAACATGCAATTTTTTTGATCTAACAATTCAACTTATTGGAATTTATTTTGAAATATGCATATATAGGTATGCATATTTGTGCATCAATGTATGTAAGAATATTTCCCTGAGACATCAATGAAACTAGGTTTGAGAGTGGAGGGAGACTCTGCTGAATCATTTGTTACCAGTTTAAGTGTTTTTATCAAGTGCATGCCTTAAATAAAATAATTAAATGGATAAGCAAATATGCAAGTATGCAGTAAGAAAATGCATAAACGGTAACTGCATTTTTTGTGTGTGTAGGAAAGAAAGCAAGAACAAAAATCAGTGGATATCAGGGAAGAGGCCAGGACAATGTTAACTCAGACTTGTCAGGGCAGTGGGAAATGGTCCCATCAATTGGAACAGCTTATTAGAAGGAATGAAATTTCACTAGCTATTTAAATGAGAGCGATATTTAAAGATTCTTTCCTCCATCAAAACACATATATACATGTACACACACACTCATGATGTCTTTAGCACAGAAAAGACATTTAATCCCAATTAATTTATAAATGTCTTTAAAAATTATGTTTTTTTGAGAACTTAGTAAAGCTGTCATTCAAATGAAAGACTAGTGTGCTTGGGTTATTGAAGATTCTCTCCTTTTGTCTCCCCAATGCCAAACACACATGAAACAAGAATGAATATGACTAGTACTAGCCATACAGGATTTTCCGTGCTAAACAAGCCTCTGACAAATGGCATGTCTTTCAAGGTAGATAAATCTAGACCCAATGTTAGCAGGCACTAAAAACACCATCTTTATCTTTGACGGTTCCTATATTCAGCAGGAAAATGTTCTTTTTCAGTTGAATGCATTTAAATGATAAATAAATAGCTGTGAACTGAATCCTAGAAGAAAAGAGAAAAATGAGAAACAATCACTCTTGATTTCTTGATGTGACATATTTGTTAAAGATTTTCTTGAACTTTAACAAATATATGCCATGTGCTTTATAAGATATAACTGTGGAGACCAAGTTCTTAGTAAATAAAAATGAAAAATTAATGAAAAAAGATGATTTCTAAACTGTGAATTTTCTAATCAGAGTAACTCAGAGTTAAAAGGTATGCTACAGGTTTTTAATTGCCTCATGTTTAATTTATCTCTTGAAAATCCTAAGAATTGCTTATCTAGTATGATTGAATGCCTAGTAATAATCTACAATCTGGGCCCTACATGTAATACATACATGCAATTCAATAGAACCACAAATAACCTATAGAATATATGTGTTTCTAGATCCCAGCAAATATAAAAATTGTGAAAACATTAGTAAGATTTAACATGAGAAGTAATATTAAATTGAGGGATTAGAGTCTATTATTTACCTACTCATTGATTTTCTTATTTCTCAAATTAATTTATGCATTTAATAGTATAATAGAGTGTTACAATTTAGGCAAATAGAATCCATGCTGTTAATGAAAACAGATCTATTGTGTTATTTGTATAATTTTGCAGGGATCCTAGGTAGAATTAGAAAAAGAAAAGATGAAGATGCATTTAGTAAAAAAAAAAAATATTAAAAAAAAAAAGAGAGAGAGAGAACACATTTAGTATATTGAATAAGGGAAGGAGAAAAATAAATAAAAATAATAGTAAAATAATTATGTAATTTTATAAATTACTAATTTTGGAGTTGGAGGAGTACCCTCTTCAACATCAATTTTTACCTCTCTGGTTTCAGCTTTCTTATCTATAAAATTAAGATAATTATGTTATTTTGAGTTTTTTTCATTAAGAATTAAATTATGTATCCCTGAAAAATATTTTGAGAATGTCAGATAGTGAGCACTTAATAATAATAAGAGTAGTTATTATTATCACCATCACTATCATCACAACTGAGAATCTTTTAATCTTTTCTCCAACTTCAAAATAAATACCCTGAGAACCATTGAAAGGTTAGTTTATTTAGTCCACCTGTCCCCAACTTCTCTGGAGATAATCAACATGGGTTGAGCATCTACTTTAAAGTAGTGGATTGCCCCTTGGGGGGTGTGTTTTCCCTTTGATTCTTCATACTTCCAGAATTCTTTTGCAGATTCCTTCCCATCTGGATCAGCTGTTGCTTCTTACCTTTAGATTTTCAATTGCAAAGATGTGGAAACAACCCAAGTGCCCGTCAATACATAAGTGGATTAATAAAATGTGGTATATGTATACCATGGAGTTCTACTCAGCCACAAACAACAATGGTGATCTAGCACCTCTTGTATTACCCTGGATAGAGCTGGAACATATTCTACTAAGTGAAGTATCACAGGAATGGAAAAACAAGCACCACGTGTACTCACCATCAAATTGGTATTAACTGATCAACACTTAAGTATATAGTAATAACATTCATCGGGTGATAGGCAGATGAATATATACACACATGTAATGGGTGTGGTGCGCACCGTCTGGGGGATGGACACATTTGAAGCTCTGACTCGGGTGGGGCAAGGGCAATATACATAACCTTAACATTTGTACCCCCATAATATGCAGAAATAAAAAATAAATAAAGTAGTGGATTAATTTTAAAAACTTAAAAAGAAATGTAAAATTCAAAATTTTTTATTCTACTCTAAATCCTTCCTAGTCACCAACAAAAAATCACCTAAAAATAAAGTCTGCTGTTCTAGTTACTTTTTTCTCCCTTTTCATTCATTCTGATAAAAATGAATGAACTTTTTTTCTGAATCTATTAAATTACTCAACACTTCATAAATTTGTGAAAAATATTAACCGATCTGAAAGAGTACTTTTAAAAATTTTTCATAAAAATACAAAAGGAAAAACTTGATCCTTTCTACAGGCCACTTGATCTGTATTTTATAGGAAGTGTAAGAGCTCCATATCCTTCACCTATTCTTTCACAACATTGCCAGGAGACAAGCAGCAATCACTGAAATCATGTGTTGGTTCATTTTATGCATTTTATTTTTTCCTCTTCCAAGATATTTAAATATCTCCTCTTCCAAGATATTTAAACATAAGCTTGTAGTTTTCTGACAAAAGTTCAAAGATTTTGCTTTACAGCGATAAAATAGTGGAGCTGGTCAAGCATATTTAACAATTAGAGAGCTCTTCTTCCAGCTAACTTCTGGTGACCTCTGCCTGAGATCCTGGAGTAGAATTCCAGACAGAGTTTTCAATAGCAAAATGAGTCAGTGTGGCTCTCCTGCTCCCCACCTTACCTGTCAGGGACAATTAGACAAGAACTGAAAAGGATACTTGTGTGGAGGAGTCTCTTGAATGGGCTATCCCACCTGAGTGTCCTCAGAACTGGTGTCTCTTCCTCTGGAGTCGTGTTCCAGGGAGGCCCAAGAAGGAACAGCTCTGCCGGTATTTTTACAGAGAAATATTCTGGCAGTTTTCTTTGTATCCTCCCTTATGAAAGCTCTTTTAAGGTTTGGATTACATAAGTGAGGGAATTCAATTAGATGTTAGTGATCTTTAACACCTACTCAACCAGATTTTATCAAAGTATGTCTATCCAGGTTCAAGGGTAGCCTTCATCATTCCATGGTGCAAGGCACTGGGAACTCTTGATGGAAAAACAAAACAATTAATACGTTGAAACATTGACTAGATTCAGACTTTTCCTTTTTTTTTTCTTTCATTTACTGAATAGCCTGTCTTAAATTATTCCATTTCTTTTTCTCTCTCTTCATTTCCTGGGGCCTAATCTTTGATCTGCTGTTTGAAGTTAGGAAGTGAGAAAAGAAAAGAAATGTTCTTGGCTTTTTGACCTACCCAAAAGCCAGAATGAGCTCCTTATTCAGCTTGCTTATGTGAATTAAGAAATTTTGATGTCTTAACCACTGTATCTTTTTTCCGTATTTTCTATAAATGATCTGAAACAACTTAAAATTTCTTGAATACTTGAAAGCATGAAACAAATTTATTTAGTTTTTGAATGTTTATTTGTTTTTGTAATTGTGGACCACATTGCTTTTTCATAGTTATTTATGGCAAAGAAAAGCTCTAAACATTTGAATATGTAGTAAATGATAGTTGGAGTTGAACCTCATCAAATCATACTTTGGTTAGAAAACTTAAATGGAAATTTCTAAAACTGAAGAATAAAAACAGAGAAATGAACCTAGAGAAAAATACATAAGTAGATGTCCTAAATACCCAATCTTTTCATTGCCTGTACATGTGTCACTGCAGTTGTATACCCCTCTCTCTTGCATGCATGCTAAGGTTATTATATATCAGACTATTTTGCATGGTTAAGGCTTTATCTCCATATGCTGTAAACTTTCAGGGGAAAAATTGGTCTGAGGCCAGAAAGCTTAGAAGCCAGTGCTTAGATAAGCAGGAGAGAGAACTTCTGACTCTCTCTGAATTATACTCTCTAGTATTAGGATATTAACAGTCTGAACATGCTTAATGGAATTTCTGGTTGTGATTGCAATGGACACATAGATGCAGACAGATAAAGAGGAAGGAAGGGAGGAATAGACATACAGATAGAGAGACAGAGACAGAGAGGAGAAATAGAGAGAGGATAGAGAGAGAGACAGAGAGAGACCATAAATCCTTGCTACTCAGAGATGTGGTTCATAATGTAATAACATAATTTGGGATCTTATAAATGCAGAATCTCAGACTGTAAGCCATAATGATTCAGAGTTCACATTTAACAAGATCCACAAGTGATTCATATGGACATTAAAATTTGAGGATCATCACAAGACGACATGTCAGTTATATGTTATTGTGAAATTATCTACTTGTGCGTTACTCTATGGATCTACATTTTTTTTTAATTCCTGAGACTTTTTAAAAACATGATTTAAATTTTCTAGCTTCTTCTAAAATCTTCTAAAGATAATTAAGAAAGGGTCCTTGTCCAGAAAAAGCAGCTCCCTAAGGTAATGGTGGTGAAGCGTTAATAAGTAATGAGAGCAGTCCAGGAGCCCAGTGGATCTCCAAGAATGTTCACATGGAGAGTCTGTTTAATATTAAAGCAAAACATATTAAGATTTGATTTTATTAAAGTACCTAGTGGGTGGTCTTCAGTGTCCAGGAGTCCTCCAGTTTTCATTAATCAAAACACATGTAAAATCAAGATAGATTCCTATGTATATCTTAAGCAATCCTAGAATGCCAATTTATTTGTTTTACAATGAGAAATATAACCATCATCTTCCTGCAGGCAAGCCAGTCCAGTTAATGTAAAGCCAGTTTATAATAAAAAATTTTGTTTTGTAAATAAAGGTTCCCAGATAAAGAGGTAGTAGACAACATTAAAATTAGCTAGTTTAAGGAATGTCCTTTCATGTGAAAAGCTTTTAACAATGGGGCCAAAACACTTAAGGTAGCTTCCGCCAAGTCCTGCATCTCCTTTGGACACATCTAATTTTGTAACTTATTTCCATTTATCAGGAGGCTGTGCTATTTTTTGTTGATGTCTTATTTTACTTCTTCTGCAGAATGCTCATATCATTTTCTAGGCCACAGTTTTATTCTGATAAATTTAACTTAAATGTACCCAGATCCAGTGTTTCTCAAAGTGAAGTTCTAGATACTGCATCCAAATCCTCAGATATGTTAATAATTCAGCTTCCTGGCCCACCCAGATCCACTGAGTCAGAACCAACTGGAAAGGCTTCTAAGAATCTGCATTTTTAAAACTTTCCAGATCATATTCACTTATCTCAATAATCATTGGCTTGGGGCTCTATTCTGATTGCTTAATTAGAAAAAAAACTATACCTACCAGTTTAAAAGTCTGTGTTTGAGGTTAGTGCTTTTAGCATAGGCCAACTTTTCCAATTACAATTGATAGTTTAACTCTTGGAGAACAAATTTATTTGAGGTTCTTAGAATATTCTTCACCATGAGGCCTTCAAGTAGTATCAAATATATGATCATTCTACATGACCATGCAATTTCAAATCTAAATCTACTTCTTCCCTTTTAACAAATTTCTTCATATATATGATGAAATTTAATCAATCCATAAATTATTTTATCAAATATCTTAAGTAGCTACTGTATGTTACACTCTTTCATATTTAATCTCTTAAAATGTCTACTAAAGTTTATATATTCAGTTATTTTGTATTCCTTTTTGTTAATTTCATTAACCAAACCTTTTTAGAGTGTCTGCCATATATCAGAAACTTCAGTAAGAACACAAAATTCACTGATGACTAAAACAAGTGCTGGCATTAAGAATAATTTGATGCATGGTCCAGTTGCTATTTGTAGCATATTTAAATGGAAAGAAATTTCTATAAAACACAACTCTTCAAGCACTTTTGATTTCACCTATTCTAGTTAGCAGAATCATGCAAATAATCAAGTAAGTTCTAGCTGGCTTCAATTGTCTATATTTATCCAATATCTGAAAGGCTGTTCTTAAAATGTCTAAAAATGTTTCAAAAAATTTGTTAGAAATGACACGCAGACAACCTATAAAGAGAAGCAAATTCAGCTTACTGTGTATATTATAAACAATAAATTATAAACACATGCTTCTAATGCTAATAGATGACTCTATCACTGAGAAACCAGCAATGACCCTTGGCCAGTGTAATCAAAGTTAAGTTCTATGGTAGAAGGGATCAAGGTTAAGTTCTGCTGTAGTCTGGGTGCTTATTTCTTTTCCTTTTTTTTTTTTCTTGAGAATAAAAATCAGAAAATATATATATAAATCTGAACAGCACTGACAATAAAATATAATAATAGTAATATCTAATTTGGAAGGTAGAACCAAAAATGAGACAATAAATCTCAAAAAATTCTGATGAATCAATATCCTACAGACCACATGGAAAATGGGGTTATAGAGTTTGAGTTCTAAATCTTTTGTTTTATTCTACTATGTTTTACAAATATTAACTTTATATTGTGCTAAATCAAGCCTTATTTCTGTTTGTTCTTTTCCAACCTGAGAAATCCCTGCTGATTTATTGCTTTTTGCAACTGGGCAAGATGAGCCTGGCGGGGGCTGTGGAGTGAGGAGTTGTGTCCTGCTTGGGATCCTGGTTGAAATGGATTTCTACTTTGAGAAGAGCTTGGATGCCAATGTATACTCTAAGCAATCCTAGTGATATGTTCTGTACACTCTCTCAGCAGCTTCTCTCACGAAGGCATTTAGGACAAGCTCAGGTTAATTACATCAGGTCTAATATTCCCAGGGTAACCCAGTGTTATACAGAATACATACAATAGAAATCCAATTACAGTTTGGCATCCCATTTGGTTTACTTATTTGAAAATTCTGACAGATGTTAAACAGGTTCAATAAACTTGAGGATAATTTTAATACTCTATATTATATTTAAAATACTTCTGAGGAACTGAGTAAAATGTCAATTTCCCTGTGATTTGTTGCTACATTGCATATTGTTTTCTATGAGACTATTAATTTTTCTGCCTCACAGCCAATGTTCTCATCAGTCCACACTTACGTCCCTTAATTCCTTCAGATGCAGTTCTGAATGAGCTAAAGCTCCCTCTGACATGCCCAGAGGCATCAGGAGAGCCAGATCCTGACAGGAAGCCAGGAAGATGGACCAGCCATCCATTTGTTAATGTGTCACACTCGAATTACACATGGCTGGCTGCAAAATTAAATTGCTCTTTCAGGAGATCAGCAGAGACATAGATACAGCATTATATCTCTGTATTCCTATTGTTTTCAGATCAAAAAATGCTTTACTTGTGTCCCCCTGCTAAATTGTGTTCACTGAAAGTGTAGATTGAAAAGGGTATTGATTGCAGCTTTTCCCAAGCCTGGAGCTGTTCTGTGATTTTAGAATTGAACATTTAGAAAGAAAAAGTGTGTGTTTCCAGCCTTGGCACCTGGAAAATTCTGAAAACCTTTAATGACAAGGACTGATAATGAGATGATGTTGTTAAACTTCCTGGTGGTTATCTGTGCAGCTGTGTCCAATCTCCCCTTCCTAATCTAAAGTGCTGTATTCAAGCTTAATAATTCTTCCATATATAATACTCATGGCCTGCAAATACAGTGGCATCCATAATAGCAGTTGCTCAACATACAGTTTGATCAAGAGTGAAAAGCATGGTCTAACAGTCAGTGTATACCATTAGCAACGGGTAAACATTGATAACAGCGATCCAAAACTTTTCCCTTATGGACTGAAGTTTATGTCTCCTCAAAATTCATATGATGAATCTTAATCCAAAGTAATTGTATTAATATTATGTCTGAAGGTGGGGCCTTTGGGAGGTAGTTTAGGTTGTAAGTGTGGAGCCTTCATAAATAGAATAAATGTCCTTCTAAAAGAGCCCCCAGATTGCCCTGCACAAATCTCTCTCTCATGTAAGCATATGAGAAGACAGCCATTGGCCATCTGCAAACTAGGAAGCAGGCCCTCACTGAACACCAGATCTGCTGGCACCTTGGTCTTTGGCTTCACAACATCTAGAATTATGAGGAAATAAATGTTGTTTCAGCTACCCAGTTTATAGTAATTTGTTAGAGCAGAGCAGCCCAAACTTACTATGAGACTCTAGATGAGCAAATACAGATTAAGTTGCAATCACTTGCAAGGAATTTCAATTGCAATTGAATGAATGTCAAAAACAAATTATTTCAGAGAGTAGAAATGAAAACCACCCAAATGAAAGCAAACAGAGGCTATTTATTCAGAGTCAACCATCATGATTTGCATTTGGCAAAGACTCCAAGGTAGGCAGGGGAGTGGAAAACCTTTAGAGTGAATAAAAAAAGAGAGAGAGAGAGAGAGAGAGAGAGAGAGAGAAGGCCTCAGGCATGCTCTGGTTGAAGGATATTGGCATGGACACTAACTTGATAACTAGAAGCAAGGCATAACATGTGACAGACTAGGAGAGAATATTTGGTTTTCTCTGGGTGGCCCTCAGTTAGAAGCAGGGGTAAAAGTAGAGAAGTTGACAGTAATTGACCAAATTCTGACCTTTCTGGGCTGGTTGCTGCAGAGGTTGTGGGTCACAGTTCTGTTGTCATATGTGATCTGGTCATTGTCCATTTGTATATTCAGTCTCTCAAAAATGTTTGTTAGAATAGTCATTCAGAAAGTAAATTTAAGCAGGCTAGTTTCTGCAATGAAGCAGAATTGTTAATTCCACTTGTAGGAAGATGGTGAGTAAACATAACATCAAATGCTTCTTTTTAGGGTTCGGGATCACTCACTGGAGAGGCTAATGATATTAATTTATTGAAAATGAGAAAAGTGCTCACAGTGTCCTGGACTTTCACCAAAGAGGCAGGCAGTCTAGACAGTTTTGAAAATAAACACATAAATGAGGTAATCCTGGATTATGAACAACTGCACACACGTGCTTTAGTGACTACAAGAGCCAGATGATGCTTTTCCTTCATTGCAGGTCATAAAGGGCCTATCTACTACAGAAAGGATGGCCAGTGTTGAGAGGAGGAAAGGCACCGTGTGAAGTAGCAGGGTCAAAGTAGACTTTCATGGGGAATACATGGCTGAAGCAAGGCCAGCCATAATGAGATTTGGGCAGGGAGTGTGCAGATAGGGAAGCCATTTATGTAGTGTGGATAAAATAGGTAGAGGTGTCTACATAGAAACGAGATGGCAAATTTGATTATAAGTTCCACTATAACCAAATAGCAGAAAGAGCAAAATGAAAGAAAATTATAAAATATATCATAAAAACTATGAGATACAGTGTTGTTGACAGAGAAAAAGGAGGTGAAGTTGCTTTAGGACAATGTAGTATTTGAATCTGGATGTATTTTGGAAGGTGACTGAGCAGGATATTAAAAAGAAATTACTTGTAGGTAGGTAGATATCCACCTACTGCATTTTAGAATGAGAAATCAGGGCAAGTATTTATGTGAAGGACTCTACAGGGAAGTGATATTTTGAAGCTATAAATACATTCTCCTTATGGAAAAACTTACATAGAAAAATGCATAGACCTCTTGAAATAGGTAATGACCACATATGACGATAGGAGAAATAAGAATTTGTGGAGGTTTCAGAAAGGTAGGAGGAGAAATCTGCATATCATAGTGCCACAGAATCTTGAGGAAGTCCACAAAGATGGAGGAGATGGGGGTCATATTATAGTCTGTGAGGTAACCAGGGAGAAACACTATGAAAGCCACTGATGTATAAAATGCCCTGATATAATAGTTTGTAATGAATGGTCTTTTATTAGCTAATAAACTAGAAAGACTGTATTTTAAGAACAAAATGAAGTTTAAGAGTATCAGTATAATGTTTACAGCTTTGGCTTATATGAAAATTGAATATACAGGAGGTGAGGACTGGCTGGTATGTTTGAAAGCCTGCATGCTAAATTATTTATACGTAATTAAAATGAACAAATCAAATGAAGAAGGTACCATTCGCACATCCCTAATAAATAAATAGCTGGTTATGTGGGAATATAGGAAAATATATTATAGATACAAATGATTTTTAAACCAGTAGCAATTGACTTTAGTCTTTTTAAAATGTATAATTACTGATAACAGAGGCAGTTTGTGTAAATTTTGCTGAAACACACTGAGTTGGGAAGAATTACAAAATGTATAAAGCATAAATAGAATATATTGTTTAGAGAACTTATGACAATTTTTTTAAGAATGAATCTTCACACATCTTTTATAAAGGGACTGACTGTTAGTAAGCATCAAAACTCCAGCAATTATTTTGTTAGAATCAAGTTATTTGATGATTTTAACTTTTCACCAAAAATATACCTAATAAAAGAGTAGGAAGGGGTTTAAAACAAGTCCTCATTCCAACCCATTCCAGCTATCTCTTTTTAAATACTTCATCCATTATATTTTTTTTCACTGAGAAGTATATATATTTTATTCATATTACCGACAGTGATGACTGCATAAGAAAAGATACATTCTCATTCTGTTAGTGGGTACAAAAATTGATAGACAATAAACAAGAGGCTATCACAATTTTAAATATGCATACTTATGACTTAGTGTTACAGTTTTAGGAATTCAACTGTAAAATTGTTAATGTGAATTGTTTATGCAAAGTAAAACATTGAAAGCAACTTAAGCATTTAATGAAAAAAGAATAATCAACTAAATTATAGTATATCTGTATTGTACAGTAGTTTTCAGCTATTTAAAAGAATGAGCCATTTAAAAAATGAAAGTATGATTCATTCTTGAGTAAAGGATACCAACTGAAGAAAAGTATGTATAAAATGATGCCATTTTGGTAAATTATTATTATACATATGCAGAGGAAATTGGGAAAAGATCTTGGAAAGATACATATCAGACTGTAAATGGTAATTTGCTTAGCAATTATTTAAGAAGAATAGCCAAGGAAAGGTTTGGGAAGTTTCACTTTTACTTATACAAACCTGTATTAATTTAATTGTTTGCCTTTTTATATTTTTAGAATTTTTATTTTTCTTATTTTCTTTGTTTTGCTTACATTTATTTTTGAGGTGAATTTATTTACAGTGAAGTATAAAAATCTTAAGTGTTCAGTTCTATAAGTTTTGACATAAACTTAGATAACCAGCACCTTTATCAACATAAAGAACTTTTCTCTCACCTTCCACTTCTTCACAATCAACCTTTACCTCTAAGGTTCTGATTATTCAACAAAATGTATTATAGTTTTGCCTTTTGTAGAAATGCCAGTAAATGGAATCATACAGTAAATCCTAATTTGTGTTCAACTAATTGAGCTCAGCATGTCTGTGGGATTCCTCCATCTTGTTTCATGTACTAGTAATTTATTCCTTTTAATGGTTGAATAGTGTACCATGGTATGAATATGCTCTGATTTCTTACTCCACTCTCTTGCTGATGGATGTTTAGGTTTCTTCCAGTTTTTGACTACTGAATAAAGTTGCTTTAAATAGTATCATAGGAGTCATTTTGGAGACATATATTTTTATTTCTCTTGTGAAGATAATTTGGGCAAACATCTCTTTGGGTACATACTCTGTTTTCTCTTGAGAAGAACTGCTGGATATAGAGTAGGTATATGCTTAATATGAGAAATATCTGATAAGCAGCTCTCCAAAGTAGTT
The DNA here is from genome assembly GCA_963574695.1 of Propithecus perrieri. NCBI lineage: Eukaryota > Metazoa > Chordata > Mammalia > Primates > Indriidae > Propithecus > Propithecus perrieri. The sequence goes on from CAUYRB010036449.1 coordinate 40,048, forward strand.
TTAATATTTTACCCTTCCACCTAAAATATTTTAGAGAGTTGCAGTTGTTTATATATTCATGAACATTTATCATTTTTTGTTTGTTTTAGCATTCTAGTGGGCCTAATTTGTTTTTCCTTTATGATTAGTGATGTCCTGTGTTTTATGTGCTTACAGACTGCCCATAAGTCTTCCTTATGAAGTATGTGTGTCTGTGTTTGTTTGTTTGCTTGATTATTTATTTATTTATTTCAGTTTTAGGAATTGTTTATAGATTTTGGATACAAGCTCTTTGTCATATATATCTCTGCAAATATTTTTTCACAAAGTGTACTCACCTGTTTATTTTTTGTTAGTGTTTTTGATGAGAAAAAAGGATTTGTTTTTCATAAAGTCTATTTTCACTTTTTTCTTTTAAAGTTTTACTTTCTACGAACTTAGAATTATTTGTCTATCTCTGTGTCACAAAGATACTAACATTATGCTTTCTTCTAGAAGCTTTTTAGCTTGTATGTTTAAGACATGACCTATCTTGAGTTAATTTTTCTGTATGGTGTGAGGTAGACATTCTATGTAAAGTATGTCTATCTTATATAGATATAGATATAGATAGATATAGATATAGATATTCAGCATCATTTGTTGAAAATATTTTCCACTTCTTATTCAATGGAGGAATGGGCACTCTATTTCTCTGGCATATTTGCTTATCCTTTTGTCAATCTCATACTGTCTTTATATAATAGTAAGCTTTAATTTAGTAATATTTATATTATAATTTCTGTGGGTTTTTTTATTTGTGCCAATTTATGGGGTACATGTGCAATTTTTTTGCATGCATAGATTATGCAGTAGTCAAGTTGGTGCTTTTAAGAGTATCCATCACTCAAATAATGTACATTGCATTCATTAACCAATTTCTCATCATCTCCCCCCTCCTACCCTCTGACCCTTCTCAGTCTCCATTACCTATCATTCCATTCTCTATATCTATGTGAACACAGTGAGAACATGTGATATTTGTCTTTCTGTGCCTCATTTCACTTGAGATAATGACAAGAAGTTCCATCCATGTGCTGCAAAAGGCATGATTTCATTCTTTTTTATGGTTGAATAGTATTCCATCATGTAAATATACCACATTTTCTTTATCCATTTCTCCATTGATGGACAATTAGGTTGATTTCATATTTTTGCTATTGTGAATAGTGCTATAATAAACATATGAGTACAGATACGTTTTTGACATAGTGATTTCTTTTCCTTTGGGTAATACCTAGTAGTAGAATTGCTGCATCAAGTGGTGGTTCTATTCTTAGTTTTTTGAGAAATTTCCATATTATTTTCCATAGACATTGTCATGATTTACATTCTTACCAACAGTGTATAAGAGTTCCCTTTTCTTCACATCCTCACCATCTGTGATTTTTTTGTCTTTTTTATAATCGCCATTCTGATGGGGGTAAGTCGATGTCTTATTGTGGTTTTGATTTTCATTTCTGTGATTATTAGATCATATTGTTTATTTTTTCATGTATCTGTTGGCCATTGGTATGTCTTCCTTTGACAAATGCCTATCTATGTCCTTTGCCCACTTTTTTATGTGAAAATAGTAAGGGATACAAACGTTTTTAATACATGGCTTGAGTAGGTTAACAAAATGTGGTATATGTATACCATGAGGTACTACTCAGCCATAAGAAAGGATGAATTAATGCCTTTTGTAACAATTTGGAAGGAACTAGAGACCATTATCCTAAGTGAAGTATTTCATATCTCAAGGATGAAAAAACAAACACCACATGTATTCCTTACCTTCTTTTTAATGGGATAATTGTTTTATTTTTTGTTGAGTTGTTTTGAGTTTCTTGTATATTCTGGATATTAGTCTCCTCTTTGATGGATAGTTTGCAAATATTTTCTCCCATTCTACAGACTGTCTTTTCACTCTGTATTTTTTCATTTTTAAGATTATTTTGGGAGATTATTTTGGCATTTTATAGACAGGAATCTCCATCCTCCTCGTTTGCTGGCAAATTAATAAATCTCTCTTTCCTTCTCCTCAACCACTTGTCCTTGTTCTTCTGATACCACCTTGCGGACAAGTGCCAAGGTTTTGGTAATAGATTTGGCATCTCTGGGTGAGTCCATTAGTTTCCCAGTGGAATGACACCCTGCAATTGCTGGAAGAGGCAGGGAGCAGCACCCGGTCAAGCCAGGGGTAGAGCATCACCTGTTTGGGTAAGAAAGAAAGGGATTCTCACAGAAGCTGCCAGGGTTTGTTTAGCTCCGGGGAAGTCCTGTCTCTTTTTCCTTGAATGGATGCCGCTCCAACCAACCTGAACTGAGTTGAGGGGAAGGAAACAGATTTGGAAAGCATAGCAACAGCCACAGCCACTTGATGGAGAAACAACTCCTTAGTGAGGATTTCGCTGGGCTATTGCCTCTTCTGTTGATCTGTCTTGCTACTGGGTTTGTCATTTTAAACTTTGGTACTGTATGTGATTTCTGAATTTGCAGAAGCTGGTCTCTCAGGTCACCTACAGGGTGCAACTGATACTTCTGCACTCAGAGGTCTCATGTTTCTTTTCTAACCCAGCTCTGTATCGGACATTGTGTACAAGATAACAGCCCATTTTGCCTTGTCAGTCCTCACTGTTGTAATTGTTGCTTAAGACTTTTTTCACCTGGTAATCTGTTGTTGTAAATATACTGTCAAAGCTTTGTAATGGCATACATAAGTATAAATTTTCCATCTAAAATGTCACCCTAATTCATCAGGAAGTAGCCCAATGACTACATTGCCCCTCTTACCATAGATATGGAAAGGTAAAATGGACAGAGGGGAATATGTAACAGAGTAGTCACTCCTCTTCCCATAGATATGGAAAAGAAATATTGACAGTGGGAATTATGTAACAGAGGGAATGGCCTGAAAAAAAAATGGCAAAAATGTTTTCTGTCTCTTTAAAACATTCTCACTCTTTCGGAGAACTAAAACCTGCATCCCTGCCTGAGGCCATTGGTTGAGAGGGGAAGAGGAATGTGTTTTGTTCTTTGTGCTACAATGGAACTGTCCAGAAGGGGGAAGATCCTGTGTAGAGGTCACAGGATTATCTTCAGTGGAGATAGGACAAAGATGTAATGATTAGAATGATCTACTGTAGTTGAATAGCAATTACCGGAAGCTGAGACCCTACCCTTTAAAAACTCTATATTTCTGCTTATTCTTAGGACATGGCATTTTGACATTTTAGAGACAAGAGGCTCCACCCTCATCATTTGCTGACAAATTAATAAATATCTCTTTAATTCTCAATAAAAAAAATTCTTTTGGCCGTTTCAGCGTCTTTGCAGTTTCGTATAAATTTCAGAAATAACGTGTAACTTTGTATTAAACATATAGTAAGACTATCATTGTGATTGAATTGAATTTCAGTGTACGGATATTAGACAGCTTTGGTTAAAATTGTTCTAAAACATTTTATGCTTTTTGGTGCTATTGTAAACAGAATAGTTTTATTTTCTGAATTACACTGTCCATTTTTTTGCATCTAGTATATAGAAATATAAGATTTTTGTTTATTGACTTTGTATTCACTTATTCAAATACCCAATACTACAATCTAAGCATATGTTCAGAATGCTACACAGCTTGGATATGTGGTCTTATAGTACTAGAAATTTCATATTCATATTGCTGTAACTTATGCCGTATTTTTTTGTGATTCTGATTAAGACCTTATTTGAGATGCATGAGAGAATATTAATGCTGTGCTACTATAGTCCAGGTAAAACTTTTCCAATTTTAATAATTTTATTAATTATAAGGCAATTCTCTTAGTTCTGGACAATAATATATATACTAATGTATTTATATACATAGACTCATATATAAATATATATGCATGTAATATAGTTATATATATGGCATTGTATATATGCATAAATATATATATTCACATGTACATATATATTCAGACATATATGCATTATAGCCACTCAATTAATCAATAACTATGATTGAGTTTATTCAATAGCTCTGGTAAAACTGCTTAACTTCTCTGTATTTCATTTTCTAGTATATAAATAAAAATAACAACTTTAACCTGTAGTGGGAAGGTTACTAAGGTTAATAAACATAATAAAATTTCTTTGGAGAATCTTAGCTTAGAGCTTATGTATATATTGTACTAGTTGATATCAAAATATATTTTTTGCTATCTTCCCGAAAGTGTGGAATCATCTGCTAATTTTTTCCTAAAATTGTACAATGGAAAGTATATTGAAAACCTTGGCTATGACCTTTATTCAGATTTGTTTTTAATGCTAGGATAATTAGAATTACATATTGTTCTAGCCTGGAATAGAACTTTGATGTTTTATATTGTTATTCTTTTACATAAATACTTTTGATGGTAGGCAGTCTTATAGGGTTTCGATATGATTAGCTCCAAGGTTGTTTTCATAATGAGACAGAAATGTAAAGTCAAGGGCCAAAATCCTGGTTATCAGGTTTTCTGCTTTTATTTTCAAATATTTTTTATTTTATTAAGAGGATTTGTGCTTGCCCAAATACTCTTGATGCCTTAGTCTGTCACATTGTCTTTCATAGGATTCTAAGACCACATAATTACAAATGGGAAAAGGTCTTATCTGAACAGCTTTCTGATCATCTGTTTGTTTACTATATGGTTAGCCATTCTGAATACTGTAATGAATACTATATTTTCTATTCCATCCTTTTTTCTTTCATGCTGTGATGATCCCTAAAAGAAAGCAAAAATATGCTGATGTAATTACAGGTTCAGGGTAATAGCTCTAGGAGTTTAATGCAGTTTCTTATGCTTCTAAGGATATAAGTCTCTAAATTAATCACAGTTTGAATTATCCAACTGGTTATTTTAATTTGTTCTTATGCTTTGTATATTTTTCTTCCTTTTTAGTTTTAGAAATAGAAAATTTTCTCAGTGGACATCTTACTTCTTCATGCAAAGTATATACCCCATTCTAATGCTGATGTAAAATTTTAGTCTATTTTTGTGAAAAATGAGGTGACATTTTTTAATATGCATCTCAGCAGCTAATACTGAAATACATTTTTGTGAACTTTACAAGTCATGACACAATTTTAAAAATGTAATACCATCATTAATATAAAATACTTTGGAGTCAAAGCAATGATATCTCTGTGGCATTTTCTTACACATTGAACAATATGATAATGAGTAGGTAGTACATGCAGACTAAAAAGTGACCATGTCATTACACTTCCTGTCCCTACACCCTTAAATGTGATTGGCTTCTCTGAGCCTGTTGTGTTTAGGTTTATATATTTTTTTTGCTTTATATTTCATCTGAAATATTTATAACTAACTATTAATTTACTTGTCATTATTTATACCTAGACCAAATCTACCTTTTCTGGCAGTTAGTCCCCTCCCACAACACTACAATACATTGCTATTATTTTTGCTTTTAATAGCTATTTTTTAAAAGATTAAAAATTTTAAAAGTGTTTTTTTAAGTCTTGGAAATATTAGCCATTTATAAGCTACTTATTTTGTGGAAAAATCTAAATGTCTATCTAGTATCATGTTATTTTTACATGAAGAAGTTGCTTTAATATGTCTTATATTGCAAGTCTGGTGGCATTGAAATAGTCTCAGCTATTGATTTCCATAGTCTTTATTTTGTTTTCATCTTAGAAAGGTATGTGGGTATAGTATGGTAAGTTGGCAGGATTTTTTGTTTTGTTATTTTATAGTACGTAACTGCATTGCTGTAGTTTTTCTGTATTGAAAAGTTTCTGACAAGAAGTTGGCTATAATTTTTATTTTTGTTCCTCTATACATAATGTTTTTTCCTCTAGCTCTCTTTCAGATTTTTTTTTTTCAATTTGGTTATAAGTTGACTTAGTGTTTTCATTTGGAGTATTCATTTTACTTGAGCTTCTTTGTTTTGTAGATCTATAGTTTCTGTACATTTGGAAAAGTTTTGGCTGTTATTTCTCCAAACACTCTTTTTTCCTTTCTGTCCCTGTGTCTCTAGGACTTCAAAATGTTAGGTTGATTAATACTGCTCCACAGGCTACTGATATTCTGTTTATTTATTCAATTTTTCATTTGGCATGTGGATTTTTAAATAGTTTATATTAATATTTATATTTTCAAGTCCACCGATTCTTCCTTCTGCTCTTAATCTAATTTTCTGTTATGCTATCTGCTATCTTTTTCACTTTAAATACTGTGTTTTTCTTCATAAAAGTTCCTTTTGGGTTGTATATCATTTCCCTGTTATTCTATTTCTTTTCAAATATATGGAGCACATTTATAATAACTATTTTAAAGTCATCTCTGTCATTTTGTGATCTGTTTATATTGATTGAGTTTTCTCATAGTTACACATCATATTTTCCTGCTTCTTAATAATTTTTATTGAATTCTAGGCAATGTGAATTTTACATTGTTGTTTTCCATATTTTGTTGGTTCTATTTACCTAGTGTTGGACTTTTTCTGGCAAGTAATTTGGAATCAATATGATCCTTTCAATACTTTGTGTTCAATATTTTTAAGGAAGAGATTAGGAGGAGAGATTAAAGCATCCTTAATTCCTTTATTAATTAAATCTCATTCCTTAGGTACTTTCCTTTTGTGGACTCTTCTTAGTGCTCTGTATACCACAAGGTCTTTTCACTCTGGACAGTGACAGCATAAACTATTCTCAGCCTGGGTGAAATACTGAATATTTTTGGCTATTGTTTTCCAAGGTTCTTTGTCTAGCCTTGGGTAGTTTTCTCTTATACAGGCACAGATAATTACTTAGCCAAAGTTTTGAGGGAATGCTGCTTCAGACCTCCAGAGCTCTCTCTCTTTCTGTATCTCTGTAGCTCGCTCTCTCTCTCTCTCTCTCTCTCTCTCTCTCTCTCTCTCTCTCTCTTTCTCTCTCTCTGGTATCCTACTTTCCACATACTTGTTGCTTTGGCCTCTCTGATTTTCAACTTCTGTAATCCTTATTCAATGCGGCCAAACTGTTAGACACTGTTAGGATACATATACCTCCACTGTGGCCTGCCAATTCTTCCCATACAATAAGTAGTTGAGGGGCTTACCTCCTTTCTTTCACTTTTTTTCAAGGAACAAAACCCTGGTACTGCCTGTTATCCAGTATTTGAAAACAACGTTTTATATATTTTGTCTAATTTTCTAATTATTTATGGGGAAATCCACTCCATCATGGCTGAGCAAAGACATCCTGTAAGAATTACATTTAAGGATGTAATTGGGACCCAAACAGAGTTCTTTTTTCAAATTATATGTATTCTATATTCATTAACTTCCCTTAAACCTGGAAGTTTGCTCAACTGTTTTGTAACTTTTTACCTGAAATGTTTTTAGAGGTTTTAGTAAGTCCTATGCAGTTTTACTTACAGCCCAAACTGATCTTTTGCCTTGAAATTGGGTTACCTCACCTGGAAACTCTTTGTCCATTCTGAATGTTGGCACCTATTTGTTTTTTGTTTTTTTTTTTTTCTTTTCTAAGAAATACTTAAATAATATTATTTTAAGACAAACAAAGCAAACAATGTCAAATATTAAAAAAAAAAATTTCCTTAGATTTTGCTCTGAAAACCAAATTAAAAGTCTGAGGATGGGGACTCTGAAATCCACACATTTATGACTGCTCTCCTAGTTTCCCTCCATTTCTGGATCACTTATTTCCTGCTGGATACTCACAGCCAAGCCCACTGTGAACTTAATATATTGTCTTTAGAAAAGGAGTTGTGTCCGTGAAGATAGCCAGGAGTGCAGACAGTGCTTTAGTGCCAAGAAAAAGATATTCCTTTACTTCAGGCTGCTGTTGCTCCCGCTCCAGCTAAGAGTGTGTGACTCTAGTGCCTCTCCCAGGTCCTGTGCACAACTGAATATGGAAGCCTAAACTTTCACCTTTGTAGACCTAGAATACTTTTCAAGAGAGATTTCTTAAGGTGACCTCTGTACATTAAAAAATTCTGAATTCTTAAAAAGTTATAAAACGCTAAAAATAAATTATAAAGAAGATATACACATGGACAATAGTATATAAAAAGATGCTCCACATTGTACATCATGAGAGAAATACAAATTGAACAGTGAAATACCACTATAGACCCACTGGAATGGCTGAATCCAGAACACTGACAACACCAAATACAGGCATGGATGTGGAACAATAGGAACTCTCATTCATTGCTGGTGGGAATCCAAAATAATACAGCCACTTTGGAAGACAGTTTGACAGTTTCTAAGGAGGATAATACAATCTTACCATATGATCCAGCTATCACACACATCGATATTTACCCAAAGGAGTTGAAAATTTATGTCTACACAAACATGTGCAAATGGATGTTTATAGCAGCTTTATTCGTAATTGCCAAAACTTGGAAGTAATCAAGATGTTCGTAGGTGAATGGATAAACTGTGACACATCTAGATAATGGAATATTAGTCATCGATAAAAATAAATGAGCTATTGAGCCATGAAAAGACATGGCAGAAATTTAAATGCATATTCCTAAGCTAAAGAAGCCAATCTGAAAAGGCTACATATTATATTATTCCAATTATATAATATTCTGGAAAAGGCAAAACTATAGAGACAGTAAAAATATCAGTGGTTGCTAGAGGTTGAGATGAGGGAGGGATGAATAGGTCTAGCACAGTTTTAGGGCAGTGAAAATATTCTGTATGATACTGTAATTGTGGATACATATAATTATAAATTTGTCCAAACCCATAGAATATACAACACCATGAATGAACCCTTGTGTAAACTATGGACTTTGAATGATAATGATGTGTCAATATAGGTTCATCAATTTTAGCAAATGCACCATTGTGGTGGGGGATACTGATAATAGGGAGCCTGTATATGTGTGGATGTAGGGAGTATACGAAAAATCTCTGTACCACTTCTCAATTTTGCTGTGAACTTAAAACTGTTCTAAAACAATAAAGTTTTTATAAAAAAGCTAAAATAAAAAATAAATAAATAAGTTATAAAACATCTTAAACCTATTTTTCAATACTCCATGATTTCTCAGCACAGAATTCCAATTATTTAGTTCCTTGGAGGAGGTAGGTTTAAAGTTGTCTGCCCACACCCTCAGCACACTGGGCCTGGGCCTGAGCCTGCAATAAACATTCTTGAAATGTCTGATGTCTCAGAAAAGAAAATACTGACCGTTAGATACAGAAAACCTCATAAACAATGAGTAGCACCAAAGTTTGTGTAATACTTTGTTGTCTAAAAATAAATGTGTGATGGAAATGTTGTAGAGTAGGTGAGGCTAACAATCTTTTCTAAGCACCAGGATTAATATTATGACTGTCCTATGGCCTTGATATTGCATCACATCTCTAATTATTATTTATGATGCCTTCCGGAATGGATTGTTAGAGGAATGACATGACATAATCTGTTCATCCTGTGTTTAGCATAGTACCAATCACTAGTAGTACAATAAATGATATCTTTGTAAAGAGAAATCATCATTGTCATCCTCATCATTATCATAGTCATCATAAAATGTTAAATAGGTTAATTCTACACTATTTATTGAATGCCTAACATATATTCCACTGTGCTAAGCCCTGGATTAAGATCTTCAAAGTTAGGATTCAAATAATAAAATATGAAGTTTAATATCTATAAAATATATAAACATATACATACGATTCAGCAAAACTAATTATTTTGTATTTTCAAATGGTGACACAAGGTTCACAGTAGCTGTACATATTAAAAATAACTTATTTGATGTAAGTTTCAGGTTTTGAAGAGGTAGAAAACATCTTTACACTCTTTCAGGCCATTCTCTCTGTTAACATATTCCCCACTGTCAATTTTACCCTTCCATGTCTATGGGAGGAGGGCTTCAGGCCATTGGTTGGGAAGGGGAGGGGAGTGTCCTTTGTTCTTTGTATCACAGAAAATGGCTCAAGGGAATTGTCCAGGCAGGTAGAGGCCAGAAGATTGTTTTAGCCAAAGATGGGATTATGGGATTAATCAGAACCTTTAAAAATTCTGTACTTCTGCTCAGAGATACGATGGTACTTTGAGACAGGAGTCTGCCAACTTCCTCATTTGCTAGCAAATTAATAAACTCCTCTTTCCTTCTTCTCGAAGAATACAAACATTTTTAAAATTTTCAGCAAGAGATACCACACATCAATGAAAATTCTTTAGCCAAAATTAGTTGTGGTAAGGTTGTCTCTGAGTGACATCTCCCTGAAAAAAAGATACTTTATTTAACGTCAATAATGACAGGTTTTGGAGCTCTGGGAAGAGAGGAACATGCTCTGTCACTACTTTCTGAATGATGTACAGCAAATAGAACACTCATAAAGGTGGAATACCTGTTGAGAAGGTCTTTCATACTTATGACTTGGACTCCTATCCCTGCTCCCAGAAGGATAAGTAATCATGTGATTGATGAGAGTTATTTTGGAGTTAATATTTTTTGTTAATATTTAATTTTTATTAAAAAAATTAAAAATTTTTATTTAATTATTATTTTATTTAATTGGAGTTAATATTTTTTCTCCTAGAATGGAGAAATATATTTCTTTGTCCAAATTCATTTCTCCATTGCTGTCCCAAGAACTTCTCCTGAGGCTCTTACCCTGTTAACAGTTATCACTTATCACTTCATATATCTCTTGTTTTTCTCGCTGCGTCATATATACCCTCTGGAGGAGTGGAACTTCAGATAAGTTTAAACTTTATTCATTTGTGACAAAATTATTAATGCCACACTAATCATTAAAAAATCTAATTAGATACCAAGATTAATTACACTTTTACTTCCACCTTCTAATTACAGACCTTAATCAAGGCCTTCCATGGTGTTGATAATATAATTTTTTGTCTGAGTGCCTGAGAATCCTCAAACACCTTCCCACTTTTTGTCCTGCAAGGTGATCCGGAGAATCTTGTATAGATTCGTTTTCTATGTGAGTATAACTCTCTAGGACCTATGTGTGGATATTTCCTTGCTGGGTCAGAGAAAAGAAGGGTCACAGAAGTACCCATTCAATTCCTTTAATCACCTTCTATTTTTTCCATCCTGTCTTTCAGAGCCCAAAACCTATATCCCCCTTCTCCATTACTTCTAAATATCATCTGTATAAGTCACAATTCTCCAGAGAAACACAATCAGTAGAATAGAATGGAATAATAAATAGGTAGACAGATAGACAAGAAAATGATTTATAATAGAAATTGGCTCACATGATCGTGGAAGCCAAGGAGTCTCTTGGCATGCCATCTGCAAGCTAGAGAACCAAGAAAGGCAGTGGTATAATTCAGTCTGAGTCCCAAGGCCTAGGAAAGCTGTGGGAACCAGGAAAGCTGATGATATCATTCCTAGTAGAGGGCAAGAAAAAAGAGATGTCCCAGCTCAAGAAGAGAGAGAAAATTTACCTTTATCCCTCCTTTTTTTTTTCTATCTGGCCCCTCTATTTGAATATTGGGTGATGCCCACTCACATTGGTGAGGTCTGCTCTTCTTCACTCATTCTGCTGTCTACTGAGTCAAATGCTAATCTCTTCCAGATGCACCTTCACAGACACATGAAGAAATAACGTTTTACCAGGTATCTAGCACCTTTTAGCCCAGTCATGTTGACACACAAAATTAATTAGCATACCTTTCTTGTGGGCCCTCTATTTTATCCTTACTCTTTAAGGTATATTATTGTTTGTCAAAGATAATGGTCATAAAAGATGAGAAGATTTCAGATGACCTCCTTCCAAAATTGTACCTGCATGCATGGGCACATTTAAGGATTCTCTTCCTGTGTATTTACTGTGCCCAAATATTTCCACACTCTGATTTTTTCTGCAAAAAATCAAAACTACATGGTGCAAATTAGCTATAGTTTTACAATTTGAGTGCTTACACTTTGCTCCTGAAATTATTCTAGAACTTCAAGTTATTGGCAAGCTATTAACAATTACAAATTGCAATGAACTACCATTAGAGAACAACTTATACAGTACTCTTCAGAATTTTTGATAAAAAGTAGCCTCTGCTAAGTAGATGATCACAGTAAGATTTGTTAGCTATATAGAAAGATAATTGATTTTATATTAATGAAATTTTATAAAACTTTTAAGTATAAATATGAATTAATAAAATATGAAAAAGGAGAAATATGACAAGAAATATGCAGGACCCAAATAAAGACAATTTGAGGAAGAAAGAATCTTGCCATGCTTCTGGGCACCTTAGTTCAAATACCACTTTCCTTACTGCATACTTTCATCACTATCTAAATTTTACCTATTTGTTTACTTGTCTATTTTCTATCTCTGATCACTAAAATATAAGCTCTCTTAAAGCAGATACTTTACTTATGTTGTTTGCATATCAACTAGCACATACATCATGTGCTCAATTTTAAAAATGTATTGAAAAATCAAATCCTTAATATGTAAAGAGTTCTTATAATTCAATAAGTAAGAAAACTATCTGTTTCAGAAAAGTAAAAATGTGAAATGGCCACTCTAATATAAGGAAAGAACACTAGCTAATAACTTGTTTACTTTTGATAAGTAGTAAAATCAAAAATTAAAGGAATAAAAGGTACAATTTTGACCTCCATATTTTGGAAAATAATTTAGAAATATGTATGAAAAGAATTTAAATGGTTTAGGACCTTTGACCCAGAACTCCATTTCTAAGAAAGAAACAAGTGATGTATGAAAAGTATGTATACAAACATGAAGTGCAATTTTATTTAATGTGAAAAATTGAAAAAGCCACCGAAACAGCCAGCAGCAAGATCTTTATTAAATAAACTATACTATCTACATATTAATAATTATACATAGCTTAATAAAAAATTACATTGTCAAAGAATATAAAGGTATTTTGAGAAATCCACAGAATAATATTGAGAGATACAGAAGGCAAAATTGTCCATATAGTATCATCTTAATTTTGCATTATGTATAAGAGTTATGTATATACAAATATGCACACATAGGTACAGGAAAGTGAGTGGGAACAAAACGAAAAAAATTAACACTAGCACTATCTGAGAATTGAAAATGTAGTTCCCCTTATACTTTTCTGTATTTTCTATATGTTCTATGCTGACAGATGTATTATTTTGTGATTTATAAAAGTCAATAATATTATTATTGTTAAAATTTATAGGCAATGCCTGGTGACATAAGAATATAGAAGTATGAATATTGGGAATATTAGCTCAAGTTAGTAGCATCCTACATTTTATTCTAAATAATAATTTTCAGTGGATAAAACAGTAGATCTAAGACAATATTTTTGAGAGTGGAGTAGACTTCAAAGTTATGAGAGTGAATGTCCTAAATAGTTTGAAAAGTCCTTCCCGATCTCCTTTATTAAAAGAAAATTGTTAATAGTTTTCTGAAAACCACTGTCACTATCTTGGGGAAACAGAGTTTTGAAAGGAATCACATATCTATGTAATTTTAAATCTTGTGAATCATATCACATTATTCTGAGGTTTTCTAGCATTAACAGAGCTGAAATAGCCACAAACACAAACATACCAAAAAACTAGTCCATCAACATTCAAGAAGTCAAGGACATCCTCTTGTTACGAGGAGGAAAAAAAAAATTGCACAATTAAAAAAAAAAATTCCCCTGGCAAAGGCATGCATATTATAAATTCTCCAGAAATAATGAAGGTTACATTTCACAAACTGAAGCTATAGTCACAGCAACTTCAAGGCTCAAGCTAAATATAAGCACAAAAACAGTATACTTGTTGTAAATACAGCAATCAAGCAGTAGCAGCACAAATTATGCATAAGAACTACTTCAATCAAGTGAGGCAGAAGGTGAAAAATCATGAACCCTGATCATTTTTAAACCTACGAGACAGCAAGTTAAAGGAAGATAGAAACAAAAGTGTCAGAATTATTTTGAAAAATCAATTATTAATGAGTGAGTCAGATAACCCTATGTAAATATTTATCAAATGGATAGCTTTCCCACAGGTTAGGTCATCATCATTAGTCTAGCATTATCACAGTCAACTCTCTGCTCAGGCAGGAGAGTAGCCAAATGAACTCTATGTAAATACAAATATTGTGGTGGTGACAGGGTTGCTGGATTGAACAACTAATAATACCTATCTAGAAACCCTAGGTGGAGGGTCTAGGGGAAGGGAATAAAGAGGGCTAGAGTAATGTTACAGAAGACAATGATGGACATGGCTGATTTTATAAAGGCTCAAATCTTTTGGCATAGTCTTCCAGTAAATGGAAGGTACCCTTTAAGGCAGTAGAACTTCTCCATGCTTGCTACCATGATGACTGTCTTTTCCAAGACTTAACGCTACAGATTCTCATGTCCCTTAAATTTGCTCTTACCTGTCACTGAGAACCACTGAGATAATTCAAGGACAGGAGTTTCAGGTGGGGAAGAGGTGGGATCTATGTTTAGGAACAGACTCACAGCTAATAAATCCTGCTTCTATCATAGGCTATCAAAGATCCCAGGGTGGGCATACTATGCCAATACTGAGTTCTCAGTTTGAGAGTGAAAAGCAGAAGATACCTGATTCTCATCATTTATGTAACTAGGAATTTCTGCCAACTTAATCACACATTTTTTTTCTCTCTACCTTCTGTACATTCTCAAGAAAATATATCCTAATTCTCCTGTGTTTTTCGCTGTCCTCTTTCCTCTCAGGGAATAATTTTCAATAATAGTATCCATCTCAACCTACATGCAAATTAGCAGCAAGGTTTGACATTACTATTCCAACAATATTGGACCATTTGAGACAAATTGGCAAGGTAAAGAAGCTGAATAGATGGGTTCCTCATGAATTAAACGAGCGTCAGAATAGAACTCATCTTGAAGCTTGCCTTTCTTTGCTGTCATGACATAAAGACAAACCATTGCTGCACTGTATTCTTATATGTGATGAAAAAATGGATTCTTTTTGACAATCACAAGCATTCAGCACAATTGTTGGACAAAGGCGAAGTGTCAAAACACAGTCCAAAACTGAATATTCATCAAAAAAAGCTAATGGCATCTATTTGGTGTTCATGAGCTGGTATTATCCACTGCAGCTTCATGAAACTTGGTCAATCTATTACAGCAATGTCTACTGCAACCGGTTGGATGAAATGGTGAGGATGCTTGCGATTAAGCAGCCAAGATTGGTCGATAGAGACAGGTCAATCCTCTTGCAAGACAGTGCTCGACCACATGCCGCATAAACAACACTGCTCAAACTACAGAGGCTGGACTTGGAAACTCTCTGTCATCCACCGTATTCACCAGACCTTGCAGCAACTGACTACACTTTTTCTAGGCTTTGGACCACTTCTTTCAAGGAGAAATACTCAATTCTCAACAAGCTGTGGAAAACACCTTTTGCAATTTCATGGTCACTCACTCTCCAGGCTTCTTCACTACTGGCATAAACAAGCTACCATTAAGATGGCAAAACTGAGTAGATAGTTTGGGTGCATGCTTTGATAAATCGTACTGCTTTTTGTTTGAGATGTAATAGGCTACACTTTTGATTCGAAATCAGATATTTCATATTTAATGACCTAATAATTGAATTAATGATGAAAAAGAAATTTCAGACTTCCCAACATTAAACGTTTCAGGGCCATCTAAACTGTTCACTAAATGTTTGAGAATTTCCCTTCAGTAACCACTCAAGTATGCCTGTTGTCGTTAAATCACACTCTCCTTACCAATTTGATGAAAACTGTATCGTTTTCTCCTGTGCCATGTAAAATTAAAGGAGCCATATTTCTAATTAACCATTGAAGAAGTGAAAATACTAACTTAGGAAGAAAATTAGAGTTTATGAAGTTTAATCAGGCTTTTTTTTAAATTAGGGAACTCAAATCACAATGAAGAGCCCTAGGAAAAAAACGGGCAAACCAACATAATAGAAAAAATTCACTAATTTATTAATCTGTTCAATCATTCAACAAATACTAAATTCCAGGTAATGTGCTGGGCTATGGGAAACAAAAAACATTACGTAGTGATTGCCCTCAAGGAGCATGTAGTTGAGCAAGGAGATAGATTTGTAAAATTACATTATGGTAAGAGCTATTAAAGGCATAGAAGAAGAGATGAGAGATACTGAACTTTACTAAAGAGAGCTTGCAATAAAAGGTGACAGCGTATCAGAGGGAAAGATATTCTAGGCAGAAAAGAGTGGTAAAGTCTTTACTTGGAATTGATAATACTATTTAGTTTTTAAATATCATTATTCTCTCCATTTTTCTTTTTTCCTTTTTACTAGACACTAAGATTATTAATCATTAATATCCTGGCATAAAGTGATATTTAGAGTCCCTATTAGAATTCTATTAAATTTTATTACCTGGAAGTGGAGGTTAATAAAAAGAACAGGGAATTGGGGACGTATTAGATGAAAAGCATAATTCAAACAATTTTCTCTGGGAAAATTCATGTGTAGTTCAGAATTAACTGCACATACTTTCAGCTTCTTGGCTTTAGCACTTTGGACTCTCTGTCCCTCCAGTCTCAGCTACAACCTAGGGGCTTTGAAACTGAATTTGTTTATTTTTCTTCTAGGTAAGTCTTGTCCCATCTCAAGATTCCAATTCTTCTAAGTTGAATTTACATCCACATATTTTTCACTTTACTCTTGCTAGATCAGGACAAAGTTTATATTCCCATGGCTTTTCCTTCTTCAATGTAACAACTCTCAGTGTTCCCAGATGATCTATGCCCTTTGGGTTTAAGGCATGTATTTCCTCTCCAAAGGCTCCAAAAGGTCTTTCTATTATTTAATATAAACTATGGCTTTGATAATGAATTCTATTCCCAGCAGACTGCATCTTATTCACAGAGAACAGGAAAGGCCAGGTGATTTGGATATAAGAACTTTCTTAGTGCTCTTCTAATTTATAGCATATGCCTGAGCCACCCATATATGAACCCTACTCTAAACATCCGCTATTAATTTCTCTGTCATTCAGGGAGATATTTGGATGTTAGTAAACTCCTTTCTCTAGCTCTCCTCTTCGGGAGGGTAGGTGAAAGGGAGAGGGGGTGCGCATATTTCCAGCAGTAAAAGGTGGGTAAAAATGGAAGCCTTTCTTCTTGCTCACATGATTTCTAATCCAATAATATTTGGATAGAATTCAAGGAGGTACAGTAGAGACAGTGTGTGTGTGATGCTCATGTTTGTTAGTAAAATATACGTAAGAATAATAAAAATTATTAAATTAAATTAAAACTCAAGAATAATAAGAAATTTTATAAAAACCACTTTGATCATAATGTTCTGCCTAATTCACAAAATAATGCCTTTTGTTACATCCTGACACTGATCCATGCTAAATGAGGAGTCACAGTAACTATTATCAACAAAGCTTCTGTAATGACAAATTTCGAGAAAGCAAAGAAGGTGAGTTTATGAGAGACAGTGAACTAAGTAAAATAAAATGATAGAATAAACAACAAATTTACAAAAATGTAAAGAGTCTACAGTAATTTTCATTAGCTCATTTAAAGTGTGTTCATGAATACATATTTTCTTGCAGTTTGATAATCCCTCATGGCCAAATAAAAGCAAAACATGGGATAACTATATGCAAAATGTTTCGGTATTTCAAATTGATAAAATGTGAATCTGTTTCTTTCAGTCTGCACTAAAATTTGGCAAGTTTGTATTTTAAAGGCATAGCATACTATTTTATGAGAGATTTCTTGTTTAAAAAGCAAAGGACAGATTCAATCAAAGCCTGTTTAGGGTACCAAAACTAAAAAACAACTATCTCTAAGTATAAAGAAACATTTTCAATCAATAGAGTAAAGATTTTTTTTATTTTTATTTTTGTTGACTACATTTAATTGGTGACAGACATGTTACTAATAAAATCTCAAACCTTGAAGTTCCTCATCAATTTTTTAAACCACTATATAGTATTAGTATTCCCCTACACAAATGTGCCCTAAGCATTTAACTAACCTTTATCCATAAAAGTTAGCTTTTTCTTATTTTTACCTATTATAAACAAATGTGATATAAACATTTTATATGTATACATTTGCTTACATGTATGAATTTTTAAGGATGCTTTTTAGGAGTGTAATTACTGGATCTAAAGATATCTACATTTACATTTTTAGAAAAGTTACTGAATCCAATGATGGCCATTTCACCTCATTTGCACCAATAGTACGCCTGCGATTGCTGTTCTGCTAAAGTGCTATTAAGGGAAGGAGTTGAATGTAGAAGAGAAAAATAACAGGAAAGATAGGAAAATAAACAAATACACAGGAAAAGGACAATGGCAGAAAAAAAAATTGCAACAGTTGGAGGGGCGATTCAGGCAAGAAATACATGTCATGCCATGAATTTAGATGCCAAATCCGTAACTCAAGCCTGCATACTTTTCATGAGTTACAGATCCACTATCTGCACATAAATTTATGCAATTTACTTGAATATCTCATTGTCAATGAAAGCGAAACTTACAAAACAAAACAGAAATCACCAGCATCTTCCTCCATTACTTTTTTCGTTCTAACAAATGGTTCCCCATCCACCCCAAACACCAGACCAGAAACCTGGATTTTTTCTTTGACTTTTTCTTCTTCTATACCCTTTGCATTACAGTCCATCACTCCATTCCATCTTTCTTCTACTTAAATATTTCTAGAATTTGTTCAATTTTTTCTATCCTGGCTATCACTACACTAGATTAAAATACTTACATTGTTTACCTAGACCTCAACTATAGTTTCTTTGGATTTGTATGTTTATAGTTTCTTATTCTATTTCTTCCTTTGCTTGTTTAGCAACTTTACACTTATTTTTTTTTCACAGTTAACCTTGAAATCTTATCATATATACTTAACAAATTCTAAAATTTATTGCACATTAATTCTACCCTCTGAAAGAGGCAACAACCTTAGGAAAAAATGTGATTGAATTATTTCTTGATGTATATAATTTATTGGTACCATATTTTAAATTCATTTTAACCTCGTAAATTTGGCATTGTTATTTTTACTTATATGGATAACATAATTTTTGCCCAAAACAAACTATATAACATATATTTATTATGTTTATTATTTATTTTATTAACTAGGTCTTTCCACACTATAATGTAAGCTCCAAAAATATAAAATTGTTTTTTATTTGCTCAGAACTCTGCCCAGTACATAGTAGATACTAAACGTGTTTTGATGAAACACATGCATCTATCTACATGTTTCTCTGTGCCTTGGCTCATTATTCTTTTCTACATTCAGCTAAATATTCTGGGGTAATATTCCTTTTTCATAATATATCACTCATAAGTTTTCCATGGTGAGGATGTGTTCATGATAAAATCTTTTGTTTTCTTATATAGAAATAAATATATTTTGTCTGGTTTCTGGAAGTCCTAAGTCTAATTTGACAGTCACCCTCTTCTCAGCATTTAGAGTATATTTTTCCAAAATCTTCTGGATTCCATTTATGTTAACAAGACAGCTGTTATTGATCTTATTACCTGTCTTGGTAGACCGTCCGCCTGATTTTATTGAAATATGTTTAGTTGTGATCTCTCTCTCTCTCTCCCCACCCCTTCTCTCCCTCTCTTTTCTCTCCTTTTCTCCATCTCTCCTTTTCATCTCTTCCTCTTCCTATCTCAGTCTCATAAATTCTGTTTTTTATCTGCTATAACTTCCATATATGAATATTTCTGTTTTCATCATTTCTGGAAAATTTTCAGACTTTCTCTCTTCAAATGTAATCTCTGCTCCATTCTATTTATTTTTCTCCTTTTGATAGTCCAATTAACCATATGCTCCTCATTCTTTCCTCCTTTCTCTTCCTGAGTCCCCATTTCCTTGTGTCTCTTTGCAGTTTTCTCATTAGATTCTTTAAATTTATCTTATTTGCTTCCATCCTCCCAGAGCTGTGTGTAACTTACTGTTTTACTCATTATTTTTAATTTTTAATTATATTTTTCTTAATATGCACTTGATCACTTTTGAAAATCTCTTGTTTGCTCATTTTTGGGATTCTATACTTTATTCCTTAAATACTTTACCCATAAATATGTTATGCTTTATATTTGGTAATTCACTATTTTAAGCTACTTTGAGTCAAAATTTCTCTCTCTTTTTTAATATGTTTGCTGGTTCTCATTCATATAGCTTAATTATTTGTGTTTAATCTTAAATTACATTTGATTTTAAATCTATGAAAATCATGAGGGCCCAACTGAGAGGTTTATTCTGGAGAGATTTTTCTACCAAAACCCAAGAGTGTGATATGGATCAGAGACCGTTTTAGTTTCTTCCCAAGTCTCAGACTTAAAACAGAAGGCTCAGGTTCAGATTCTCCATCTTTTCAATGGCTCAAAATTGGTCTCTACAGCTCTGATATAGTCACATGACCTCAATGCATCCCTTTCTTGTTTACTTTCAGCTTTCAGATCTATGACCTGCTTCCTTTGCTTACATTTATTCTTTTGTGTTTAGCATTGGTGATTACCCTTCTGTAATGCTTAATTTTAGGTGTTAACATGACAGAGTTAAAGGATACCCAAAAAGCTGGTAAAACATTATATCTGGGCTTTTCTGTGAGGGTGTTCTGCAAAAGATTGGCATTTGAATCAGTGGACTGAATAAGGAAGATCGACCCTCACCAATGTGCATAGGCTTCATCCCATTTGTTGAAGGCCTGAGTACAACACCACCACGGATAGCAAAAACAGAGGAAGAGTGAATTCACTCACTCTTCTAGAGCTAAGACATCCATTTTTTCCTGCCTTTGGACATCATAGCTCCTAGTTCTTGGGCCTTCAAACTCCAAGACCTAAACTAGCAGCTCCCTAGTTTCTCAGGCCTTTGCATTAAGGCTGAATTACACCACTGGCTTTCCTGGTTCTGCAGCTCACAGATGGCATAATGTGGAAATTCTCAGCCTCCATAATTGTGTGAGCCAATTCCATAATATTTCCCCTCTCTATATATACTTGTTTAGAGATATAAATATCTCCCTATATATAGATCTATATATTCCCTCTGTATACATCTCTCTACATATCCTATTGGTTCTGTTTCTCTGGAAAAACATGCTTAATACACCTCATCTCCTGTGAGCCTAGAATTTTATTAAAAGTCTGTGAAAGGAAGACTGAACCCCTGACACAGTTTCTTACAGCTTTCTATGTCTCCAGTCATGCCTCTCTCCTATTCATTTTTCATATTGCAGCCTTCATATTTCAGATTTGTCTATTTACTATAAATCCTACCATCTTCAATATAGTGTACCACAAACCATTGCTTTCCAGGTAAAATTAAAAGCAAAAATTCTTATCATGTTTATAATGTCCTCAATGATGTGGTTCCCAAGATTATTTCTAACATCATCTCTTGCCAGTCAGTCTACCTCTCTGTCTTCCAACATACACAGTTGTCTTTAGGTTCTTAAACCTGTCATGTTGATTCTCACTCCTAGGCACATATTGCTCTCTCTGCTTTAGTTTGCGTTGATATATTGCTGTCTATGGAATATATTAAAATATACAGTGCATGGTTCCTTCAGTATGTAATATATTCAGTGGACAACATAATCACTATGATATAAAAAAACTTCATGTGTTTATTTGTAATGTGTGATTTTTCATTTAATTTATTTAAGTTCTCAAGTCAAAAACAATAATTTAGCATACAGACATAATAAATATATAGATAGATAATATATACTAACTATATAAATATACATTTTGTGTATATATAAAATCTACCTTTCATCTACACATCCACACGCACCCCCATATACATACACACACATACAATGAACACTTAGACTGTGACATAATACATTTGATCTTTTGGGCCATGTGAGTCACTGTTTCAGTTGTTGTCAGTATCAATTGTTAAAATGGCTGAAAAATTGATCATCATGTACGAAGGGAAACTGACATTTTTAATGTGTCTCTAACTCTGAGATCTGTGGGAACTTAACAAAAGGAAAGTGAAGCTGCAAAACCTTTTTAAAGATGGGAACACACACACTGGGTCTCTGTTTTTATGCACAACAATGGATGTCCCCTTAGGCTAAACCTACTAAAGCTGTCATCATAATGGTAATAGACCCTCAATGGACCTTAAGAGCTTGCTTGTGAATCTAACAGGAAAGAAGAGCTCTTCATTACTGAGGGTATATGTGACAGCTCTTTATTCTCTTACAGCTGGTGGATTTGCTCTTCACTTTGCTGCAAGACAACAGAACTCCTATGAAGAAGTGATTCTGTTTTTATTTTCTAACCTCATTTCCTTTTGTTATTTCCATCTGACAGTCTGTCAGTAAAAAAGAAAAAAAACAGACAACAACAAACAAAGCCAAAATAACAAAACCAAGTCACCACCAATGCAGCAGAAAAAGAAAAGAAAGGCTAATGTTACCCTGAAACACTACTGCAAACAGAAAGAAAGCATAACTATATGCCATGGGTATAACATGGAATGACACATTCGCATGAATTACCTCTTTGAGTTTTTGACAGAGGAGAACAGAAAGTAGCTAATGAAGTCACAAGAGACTTTGGGAGTTCAACTCATGAAACCCTTAATATTGTGACAGTGTTAGGACAGGTCAGTTTTACTGTTTCACATACAATATGGAACATACTTGTGACCTCAAGGTAAAATTAGACATTTAGAAAACTGTAGACTTAAAATGAATTCTGACACTCTTATCATAACTTCCCTATCCGGACATGGTTCTAGTTGTTCTTTATTTTAGAAGTATCATATTTTAGTGAAGTCAATAATCAGTGTTATATAATTTTTTCTCCATATACACAATTTACATATCTTTCCTCTAAACACAATAAAATAATAAATATTTCTTGGCTAAAGGAGAAAATGAAAACCAAACTTGAAAGACATATAAATTTTATACAGATTTTTTTCATTGGCCTGTGAATTTAGAGCACAGATCTTAATGCAATACTAATAACAATCTATGTCAGTTCACAGATTTCCTGGGCTCTTCAAAAATGAGACCCAAATTAGTTCTTGTTCCCAGTGTTAACTTTAAAGCATGAAAGAAGATTTAGTCACCCTCATCATGACATTAGGAAGAAAATAGAGAGGCATCTTTCCTAAAATATAACCCTCACCATGTTATCATTATCTGAAATACCAGCATGGAATTAGCACAACATAAAATCTTAAAACTAATTAATATTTTTATAAGATTTAAAATCCTAAAATTGATTTCACAAACTGTATTTCAAAATGGATGATTAGGCAAGACGTGTTATTGCAATCATTTTTATTACGTAAGCAAGTAAAATTTTAAGGTTATGAAGCTATTAAGAGAAAAGCTAGACTCAAATACCAGGCCATCTGACTACAAAGGTCTTTCTACTATACTCAGAAATCATTAGTTTGGATTCTTAAGTCATTTTTCTGTGTTAAGGTACAAAAAATCTGAAAATAATAAACCTATTTAAATCCATTAGTAGCATACATGATCTTAATATATATACTCTTTCAAATTAACCATATAGAAGGAAGGAAGGAAGGAAGGAAAAAGAAAGAAAGAAAGAAGGAAAGAAAGAAAGAAAGAAAAAGAAAGGAAGAAGGGAAAAAGAAAGAAAGAATTAAAGAAAGAAAGAAGAAAGAAGGAAAAAAGAAAAAAAGAAAAAAAAAGACAGACAAGAATGGAATATATGGCAAATGATGAAAGAACAATAGAATGGTGAGAGTAAGGAGAGAGTGAGGACCAGAGCACTGATAAATCAATCAGAACTTTTGGTTGCAAGGGATAAAACATTAACTGAAACTAGCTTGAAGTCATAGGGACACTTCTGCAATATACAGAAAGGCTGAAAAAAACTAGTATCTGAAAATACAGGAAGCAAGACAGTTCTGGGACCACAGCAACTGAAACTAAGTTGTCAAACACACAGGAGTCTCTATCACTGCTTGATTTCTGCCTCACTTTTCACAAAAGGTTTATTCTCTCTTCTGAAGATTAAATTCTTTACACTTTAGGATTCATGGCCACCTGTAGCTCTACTTTGCTTCTCAGAATTTTCTTACTACAAATAAAAGAAAATCTGCCTACTAGATCAAAAGCTCTAGCCAAAGCCACTGACTTGATTAGTCCTCATGCTCATTCCTTGGTTTAAACATAACATTTAGTAGTCATGTAAAAAATATTTGGCTCAGCTTGACTCAAGTGCTTGCCTATAGTACATACGGAAATAAAACCACCTAGGTATGTGTTTTACATAACTAGCACCGGTGGTAGAGGTAGCTCAGGATTGGCCTCACAGCAGCTTTCTGTGAATGAAACAGCCATAGGGTAACTTGATGCACTGCACAAGGAAGGCCAGTGCCTTAGCATGTACATTGCCCTAGACATTGAGGAATCAGCGTATTGCCACCAGGAAGTTATATGGAATCATAGAAAAGCTAGAGAAAACAGAGATAATGGAATAAAATGGTGGGAAGTGACTGAAGATAAATACACTGTTTATGTAATTATTCCAAATGTCATACTGACTTTGAGAAATTAGCTGAAAAGCAAGATGAAACACAGTAGGTTTGGAGAAAAAGAGCTTGGAGAAACAGTAACACTTTGGCAGTTTCTGAGTAGAAGAAAGGGTGTTTCAGATTCTATAGATCATTAGAATAGAGATTAAGACCAAGAAATTCAGATAAGAAAAAGGAAAAACAATGTGGAGAGACAGGAACACTTTTACACTGCTGGTGGGACTGCAAATTAGTGCAACCTCTGTGGAAAAGAATTTGGAGATACCTCAGAGAGCTAAAAATGGAAATACCATTCGATCCAGCAATAGCATTGTTAGGCATCTACCCAAAAGAGCACAAAACATTCTACGATAAAGACATCTGCACCTGAATGTTTATGGCAGCACACTTCACTATTGCACGAATGTGGAAACAACCCAAGTGCCCGTCAATCCATGAGTGGATTATTAAAATTTGGTATATGTTTACAATGGAATATTACTCAATTATAAGAAACGACAAAGTGATCTAGCACCTCTTATACTTTCCTGGATTAAACTTAAGCCCATTATCCAAAGTGGGGCACCACAAGAGCAGAAGAACGGGATCCATTTGTACTCACCATCAAATTGGTACTAACTGCTCAACACTAGGTTGATCACATGGCAGAAATACTCTCTAGGGATTAGGGGGATGGGGGGGCAAATCTACAACTAAAGGACACGGGGAGCACTAAAGGGAGTGAAGGGCATGCCTTTAACCCACATTTGGGTGAGGCAAAGACATAAAGTGTAACTACAATGTTTGTACCCTCACAAAACCCTGGAATAATAAATAATAATAAAGAAAAACAGAAGAATAAGAAAAATAATGAGAAATTAAAAAAATGAGAAAAATAGATTCCTGGAGGAATCTATTCAGTAATTCTTTGATACTAGCCACTTTACAGTTATGATTTTTGTTATAGTTATTTATTTATTTTCTAGAAAAGTGACTTCTCTCAGAATACGAAAGTTGGTTCAATAGTTAAGACAATAAAAAATCGTCACTTTCAAGTCCATATATATTTGTGAAGGGTTTTGTATGTACCAGGAACATGTACGTATAAGGAATCCAAAGAATATCAGCTGGGTATGGCGGCTCCTGCCGGTATTCTCAGAATTTCCAAAAGCCTAGGCAGGAAGATAGCTTGAGGCCAGGAGTTCTAGACCAGTATGGGCAATGTATGTCTGATATCCAAATATAATTAGTAATAGTACCTGTTTGCTTTTGAATTTTTGGAAAGATAAATCATATTATTACTCTAAACATAATCAAATATAAGACAATGTCTGTATTTCACTTGTGGCTATATTGTGTTTCAGAAAAATGGAAAAAAATGTTTATAATTGTTCACAACCATCAAAAGCTAGATTACAGTGAAATTTAATTTTCAGCTATTTGCGATAATATTGCTTCTTTTGCCATATTCAAATATACACCTACTTTTTTATGTTTAATAGATCAAATGTCTTAATCAAATTTGGGTTAAGTCTATAACTACAAAGTAAAATAGCAAATTCAGGACCAAATCTTTTTGACCATAACAAAGTTCATAATTATTTCTTTTTCTAAGCTATAAAGTTACCTGGTTGTGAAACACAAACATGACTAGCGTAGCTTGCCTTTCATGCTCTTCTTTTATAGGATTATCAGTGCCACTATCTTGCTGAATCTCCTTTAATTCAAGATTATCTTTGTAATTTGATCTCTCCATTATGCCAAAATTACTCTTACCAAGAACATCAGCCCCTTCCCCAAAGGATAGTTTTGATATATATCAATGACTGGAACTTGGAACTTTGCTACTAAGAATTATAAATTGCTATGGCTGACAAATTAAAGTCTTAAAATCTACTTACTTCAATTTTTTGTAAGTGCATTAAATTATTACAAAAGGAGCTACACTGAAATCTCCAAGTACTAGTCTTGTTGTTATGTCTAAAGAACAGGTTGCTACTTTTCCTATCATGCCTTAGGGATATATTTTATTGTGTAGAAATCTACCAAAAGAGATTAGAAAATAAAAGTTCACTTTCTATATTTTGGTCTTTAACCTTTAACCAGTGTTTTCCCACAATGATGCTGGCTGCCATAGTGGTAGTTCAAGCTAATTTTTCAATGATTTCATTTATTGTGTCTTCATACAAGCTTTCTATATTGATAATCATCTTCATTTTGTCCTGATTCGAATTTGGAGAAAAAGAGCCTATGCAGAACTCTTTTTTATTCTCGATCTAATAAAAATGGCAGACATTTACTTCAAATATATTCATAGCACAGATTCAGAAATAGAAAATTCTTCCTGTAATAG
Organism: Propithecus perrieri; assembly: GCA_963574695.1. Taxonomy (NCBI): domain Eukaryota; kingdom Metazoa; phylum Chordata; class Mammalia; order Primates; family Indriidae; genus Propithecus; species Propithecus perrieri. Next base: position 66,924 of record CAUYRB010036449.1, read on the forward strand.
AAATAGGAAGTAACAACATAAAATAATAAATAAAGTAACTTGGTGTTCACTTTTCTTCCCCTTACCTAATACCCCAATACTTTATTTCCATATGAAATAAATATAGAATAGTTTGCCCAATTATCATTATTTTATTAACCCCTAACTTTAAAATTATAATCCATATATCGATAGTAGCTTTTTAATATTACTAAGAGAACATCATCTTTTTAATAATAAATTAATAATTTATTATTACACAATGTAATCTTTTTACAATTGAGCAAAACTATTTTCTCAACGGAGGCCAAAAAAATTAGGAAACAACCTTTTTATTAAAAAAAATTTCTTATTTTTATGTGATAGTGTTGACTTAGTGCTGTTGAAAACAATAATCATGAGAAAAAGCATCCTTAAATTTTTTGAACTATGGACACCTTTGACAGTCTAGGGAAAACTATAGATTACGTCTCAGAAAAATAGTTTTTAAGGCATAAAATAAAATACATAGTGCTACAAAGGATACAAAATATAGATCTAAATTAAATCCCAATTTAAGATCTCTTTTGTAGAATATGGTAAATAAATACATTGGACCCATAAAGGTCCATTATAAGTCAAATATATCAGAGTAATGCATGTCAACATAATTGATAGGGATATAAATATAAGTCGAATCTAATATCTCAAGTACAATGATGGATTGTGAAGCTATTTTGAAATAATAGAAAATTGGCTTGTCAAAACTGGATACAGAGCTTTTTAGATCTGTAACAATCTAGAGAGACTGTTCCTTTTAAATTATCTGCTTAATTTACCCAGCTCTACATAGCAAACTGATTTTTAAAAATTAATGCCCTGTTCAATATTCTCTCTTTTGAAGGGTCTTTTTGACCTACCTACCTGTAGAATGATTTCTTCCTCAGCACTCACAATGCATTTTTCACATCTCAACCATAGTGGCTCATATTTTAATTAATGTCTTGTTTGTTTCATTTCCCTTGTAGGTGTGAGTTCCCAGAGGATGGTGACCATAATTTACACATTTTTAGACCAGAATTTAAATTTATTTTAATTTCTTTTTCAGATTTTACAGTCACATTGCAGGATACAAGATTAATATACAAAAGTCAGTTGCTTTCCTGTGCACCACCAATAAACAAATGGAATTTGAAATTAAACCCACATCATTTATATTAGTATGAAAACATTGAAATACTAAGGTATAAATCTAACAAAATATATAAAAGATCTATATGAAGAAAACTACAAAATTCTCATGACAGAAAGCAAAGATGATCTATACAAATGGAAAGATATTTTTTGTTCTTGGATAGAAAGACTCAATATGGTCAAGATATAAGGCTGTCTGCTCTCATCACTTCTTTTCATCATGTGCTGTAAGTAGACAACACAAAGACCAAAAAAAAAAAAAAAAAAGTTATTGGAAAAGAAGAAGAAATAAACTTATTTTTATTTGCGGATTTCATGATTTTATTTATAATCTTGTATCTAGACTATCCTAAATAATCCTTTAATAATCTATTAGAACCAATAAATGAGTTCATAGAGGTTGCAGGATACAAGATATAAATATAAATTATATTTCTATATACATAGTAGCAAAGAAACATAAAAAAATAAAATTTAAAAAAACAATTCCATTGCAATAGCATCAAAAAGAATAAAATATTTAGGAATAAATTTTAAAAAGCAAGTGAAAAATCTTTATTGTAAAAACAGTAAAACATAGTTGAAAAAAAATTTTAAAGCCTAAATAAATGGAAACACATCCTATGTTAATGTATCAGAAGATTTAATATCATTAAGATGGCAACACTCTTCAAATTGATCACCAGATTCAGCACCATTCCTTTCACAATTTCAATTTTTAATTGTTTCAAAGTTGACAGCTTATCCTAAAATTCACATAGAAATGCAAAGGACTCAGAATAGCTAAAACATTCTTGGAAAGAAATTTACAGGACTCACACTTTCCCATTACAAAAGTTAATATAAAGCTACAGTAAGTATTTTAATTACTACATTTTAGTTACTGGCATATTACAGATAAACAGATAATGAAATAGAACTTAGAGTCCAGAAATAAATTCTCATGTTTATGGTCAATTGACTTTTGATAAAGGTGCCAAGGCAATTCATAGGCAAAGAACAATCATTTCAACAAGTTATCACTGGGACAATTGGATATCCACATGTAAAAGAGTAAAATTAGATCTCTTTCTTACTTTATAAACAAATATTAACTCCAAATGGATTATAAGCTAAATGCAATTGCTAAAACTATTAAATTCTTACAAGAAAACGTAAGAGTTAATCTTCCTCTCTTGAATTAAGCAAAGCCTTCTTAGATGTGATACCAAAAGCACAAACAACAAAAGAAAAAAATGAATCAACTAGATATCATTAAAATTAAAAGTTTTTTTTTCTCTTAAAAGGATAAAGCAAAAAGTTAACACACGGAATGGAGGAAAGTATTTGTAAATCATTTATCTGATAAAGGTTTATTATCCAAGATATATAAAGAAATTTTAGAACTCAAAAATAATAAAAAGAAAAAAAAGCCAATCAAAAATGGGCAAAAGATCTGAATAGATGTTGTTGAAAAAAGGTGCACAAATGGCCAATAGCATATAAAAAAATGTTCAACATCATTAGCTGTTAGAAAAATGGAACTCAGAATTACAAAAAATACTACTTAACACTTACTAGAATAGCTATAATCGAAAAGATTGATAATGACAAATGTTAGCAAGAATGTGGAGAAATGAGAACTCTAAGACATTGCTAAAAGGAATATTAAATGGTACAGCCACTTTGTAAATCAGTTTGGCAGTTCCTCAAATTTTAAATAAAGTTACCATGTGACACAGTATTTTCAGCACCACAAAGGTCGATTAGAGAAATGAGAACATACATTACTACAAAAACTTGTACACAAATTTTCATGGCATCGTTATTCAAAATAGCCATAAAGTGTAAGAACCCAAATGTCCACCAATTAATGAATGAATAAATAAAATGGTGTATACCAATGCAATACAATACTTTTTGGCAATAAAAATGATAAAATACTGATACGTGCTACAACATGCATGAAACTTGTAAACATGCCGAAAGAAAGAAGACAGTCACAAAGGATCACAATTTATATTGTATGACTCCACTTATATGCAACATCTAGCACAGATAAAAAAGTGCTTCAGTGGTTGTCTAGGGCTAAGGGAGAGGTTTGATAAATGAGTAGTAACTGCTACAATGTTTCTTTTTAGATGATGAAAATGTTTTAAAATTTACTGTGGTGATGGTGTCACAACTGTGTATCTGCTTAAAATCATTTAATTATATACTTTAAATGGGTGAATTGTACGGAATGTGAGTTGTATCTTAACATATCTGTTAAGCAATATATATACTCATAAAAGAAATGTGTAAGAATGCTTATAACAGCACCATTCATAGTAGTAACAAACTAGAAAAAATCCAAATGGCCATTATACATAGAAAAGATAAATAAGCTATGTGGTGTTACAAAATTACAGATAGATGCAACAATATGGAAAAACTCAAATATGTTTAATGAAAGAAAACAAACATAAAACCTTTCATATAGTCTGATTCCTTTTACTTAAGAATGCAAACTAGGTACAATGAATCTGTTGTATTTGACTTCAGGCAAATGGTAACTCTGTATTGGTGCACTAGTGAGATTTCTTGCCCTGGATGTTGATTTCATGGAAGTGTCAATATGAAAAGTTTTTGAGCTGAACTTGTCTGTGTTTGTCAAAATTTATTGAAACTTTGATAAGTTCTTCTTAAAGAATATCATTTAAATATTTTTATAAAGAAATCTAAAAAACTTTTTAGATAAATTTTCATCAAAAGTAATTGAAATTTGAAATTTGAAAAAAAAATTGAAATAAAATATTCAACATAGATTAATTCCAGTTCTGGAAAAACTTTATTTCCTGAAAATGCTAAATTGATACTATATAACACTATAAAGCTTACAGAGAAATTCTTCAGATGTATTTAGTTTACAAGGGATATGACGCCCTGCAATCTATGCTATATAACTGAATACCCAGCTTCAGAGTAGCCAAATGATCGCTGAGTCAATCAGTAACTGATGAGTGCATTTCCTACCTGGCTAACCTGGGCAATTCTCAGAATATAAAATAATTACACTCTTCTTCCTTGAACTTATCTAGTGCAAATATAAATTCATATAACACAAACTGAGAATATACAGTTCAAAGTGTTAATTATGTTTGGGGATTAAAAGATCATTATAGACCGAGATTTGCCAGAAAAGACATTGTGATTCTAAGCTTGGTTTAATTTGTGTTCTTTTTGTTGTGTTGTTTGGGGTACAAACCTACAGAAATGCAAAATTTACTAAGGCAAAGAAGGAGAACATTATTCAAAGAAGTAATAGCCCAGGAATATGAGAGCCCAGAACATGGCACATAATAGATATTTAATAAAGGGTAGAATGAAAGAAAGAATAAAAAGGTAAGAGTTGAAAAAAAGGTTGAGGGAATAATAATACTGGATATTTGCAGCAATGAGGAAGTTTATTAATACCTTTAAAATAATTTGTGATAACTATGCTGAAGGAAATATTACTTAAATTAAGGATCATAAAACATACCTGGGCCGGGTGTGGTGGCTCACTCCTGTAATCCTAGCACTCTGGGAGGCCGAGGTGGGTGGATCGCTTGAGCTCAGGAGTTCGAGACCAGCCTGAGCAAGAGCGAGACCCCGTCTCTACCAAAAATAGAAAGAAATTAATTGGACAGCTTAAAATATATAGAAAAAAATTAGCCGGGCATGGTGGCACGTGCCTGTAGTCCCAGCTACTCGGGAGGCTGAGGCAGGAGGATCGCTTGAGCCCAGGAGTTTGAGGTTGCTGTGAGCTAGGCTGACGCCATGGCACTCTAGCCCGGGCAACATAGTGAGACTCTGTCTCAAAAAAAAAAAAAAAAGAAAGAAAGAAAAAACATACCTGGCCATGATATTAATGATTTTTAAAGATATTACAAAAAGATAAAAGTACCTGGCTGTTAAAATTGAAATGTTTATCATACAATACATGAAAAATAAGGAAAGGATTAAGAACAATAACTAAGCCTTAATAAATTATGGAAAGTAAACTAGGGTGTAATTGCTATGGGGCAATTAGAAAAGAGGAAAAACAATAAGGAAAATGGAATGAATTCAAAGTAGTCATCTGTCTAAATTTGTGCTGAGTTTTAAATGAATAGCCTTAACCCATAGAGAGTAACAAAGAAAAACAAGTCTCATATTTTTTTTCTCACTAAACTTTGTTTAAGCAAGAGAAAGACTAAACTCTTTAAGAGAGTCTAAAGCATAGTGAATAGATTAGGCAATACTCCGCTTTATCTAATTAGCTAGAGATTCTCTCTTCTGGCTGTAATTGAATCACTCTTAGAGATTACTGTATTCCGAAAGTTCTGAAGCTCAGGTCCCAGATTAAATCAGTTAAATCAACTCTCTAGGGATGGGGTATATATTTCTCCATTTAATCCTTAAAAGAAAATGAAAACCCATGAAATAGGTTTTCATGTTACCTCATTTTACAGATAAAGATAGTGCAGCTCAGAGGAGTTAAGCAAGAAGATTGAGGAAGCTAGTAAACAGCTATATGGGACTCAAATTTGAATCCTCTGATCCCACATATGATGTGCTTTTCACTTGACTCTGAAACTTGTCCATTACTAATGGATTTTGAAATAAGACCTCAGAGCCACCAGTAAGCTTTAGAAACTATGCAGTATGGAAAAGGTCTCTGAAGGCTTCTAATGGCCAAATGTAGTCTAGGGGAGTATGCTGATTCATACACAGGGTATTATTATGCCCTGTGGTAAGACTGCCAGGGGAATGCATCAGGTTCTTAAGGGACTCAGAGGAGAGTATTTTAGCAAGGAATACAAGGAGGAGAATCCCATTGTTTCATCAATCTCCTTTTCTACAAAGCCTCATTTTAGTCAAAATGGGGCTTATTTTAGGACACTGGGATATTTCAAGAAATTAAGATAAAATCTTACCTCCCAAGTCCCAGAAAGAGAGCAGATGATTACTCTTTCTCTTTTTTGGGAGGTGTGCCGTCCTTTCGCCGTCTTGCTCTGCATGTTGCCTCTACTACCTCCGAAATTAGGCTTTTTTTATTCTTAGCTTCTCTGCACAGGTGATGTCACTGACTACCCAAAACTTCTTACCTTTCCCTGCTTTATATTTCTCCATTTCATTTACACTACCTTATGTACTGCATATTCTCCTTGTTTATTTGTTTACTGTCACTCCCCCTGGAAAGGAAGCATCACAGGGCAGGAATTGTTATCATTTCAGTTCACTGCCATGTCCCTAGGACCTACGCAGTAGTTGGCAAAGATAGACCCTCAATAAATATGTGTCAAATAAATTAATTAATTAATAATGAAGTGGACAACTTCTTTGAAAACAAGCTTTTTCCTGATGATTTTAGGTTTGCTCCCTGTATACAGCCACCTGTTTATAACATTTAGAATTTGATCAGAAAATGAGTTCGAGCTCACTCTTCAAGAATCTCTCTTTGTTGTATTCAACAAACAAGTTTTGAGTTTACTTATTCTTAAGCTCCAGAGATTTTTTTCCCCCTATTCTCTGGAATAGTGTCCCTATGATCTTAATTTCGAGTTTATTGTATTCACATGGCATCATGATCAAATAGAAAGAACAATATATTTGGAATTGCAATATAGAAGTGGCATCCATACCTTGATACTTATGAGTGGTGTGAACTTGAACTATTTATTTTATCTATTTTTGAAACTGAAGTAATAATAAAACCTAATATGGTTATTTGTTTTTAAGTAGTGAAATATGCAAAAGCTATAGTCCATTTTAAAAGTTGTCATTGTTAATATTTTTCTATAAAATTGTGCTTTCTTCATGCCTATTGTAGCTGATACTAATTTGGGGCTAACAAGGTGTATGTTTAACTTTTAAGAAAATGCAAAACTTCTCTCCAAAGTTATTTTAGCATTTTACATTGCATTAGTGGTATATGAAAGTTCTAGGTCCTCTGCATCATTGTCAACACTTGCTATAACTAGTTATTTTAAATTTAACTATTCTAATAAGTGTGTAATTGTATATCATTGTGGTTTCAATTTGCATTTACCCAATGATTAATAATGTTGAGCAATTATTTTAGTGCTTATTGCTATCCATATATCTTCTTTGATGTAGAATCTGTTCAAATGTTTTGGTCACATGGTTGTGTCGTATTATTGAGCTTTGAAAGCTTTTTATATATTCTGGATGTAAATCCTTTATCATACATATTATTTGAGAATGTTTTTCCCCACTCTGTGACTTGCTTTTGTAATTTTTAATGTGCTTTTAAAGGAACTTTCCTTTTATTTTAAGTAAATGAAATTTCTCTATATTTTCTTTTATCAATAATGCTTTTGGCATCACATCTAAAATATATTTACCTATCCCCAAGGTCATAAAAGTGTTCTTCTATGTTATCTTCTAGAAATCTTATAATTTTTGGTTTTATTTTTAAGTGTAAAATCCATTTCGAGTTAATGTTTATATACAGTATGGATTTGAGTTCAATATTTTTTGCATATGGATTTTCAATTTTTTCAGTATCATTTCTTAAAAGACTATCCTTTCACACCTTTTACAATTGTCTTTGTACTTCCATTGAAAACAAGTTTCCAAATCTCTGTGGATCTATTTCTGAACTCTCTATTCTGTCGCAATCACTGATTTTTAGTTTTTACCTCAATACCAAACTATCTTGTTTGTTGTACGTTTATAATAATTCTTGAAATCAGTCAGTGTTCATCTTCCAGTTTAATTTTTCAAAGTCATTTTGGCTATTTTAGGTCCTCTGCATTTTTACATACATTTCAGGATAAACCTATTAATATCTACTAGAAAATTTCACCATTATTTTTCTTGGGAATATGTGTTGAATCTATAATTCAATTTGGGGAGATCTGTAATTTAACAGCATTCAGTCTTCTAATCCATGAGCATAATACATATCTCCATTTACTTAAAAATTTTTTTAACATTTTTCTCACTGATTTTTGTAGGTTTCAATGTGCAGGGCAGGTCTCATTTAAAAAAAATAAAAAAGTTTTTTTTTAAAGTATTATATTTCATAATTTTGATGCTACTTTAAATGGATATTTTAAAATTTCAACTTCCATTGATAGTGTGTAGAAATGTAATTTTTATCCTTAATACTGTTAAACTCCATTATTAGTGCTTATAGCTTTTTGTAAATTTCATTGTATTTTATGACTATACAATCATATGTTCTAAGAATACAATTTTACCTCTTCTTTTCCAATGCTGATGTTGCTTCACAAGCATGGTAAAGGACATTAACGGAAAACATGCAGATACCTTTTCTGTATTATACAGGCAAGAGCACTGTTATATTCTGTTACTGTTGCTTTGGTTTGTATGTTCAGCTTTGTTGTCCATTGATGATTACCTCCACAATAACCAGTGTTATTCTGCTAGACAGAGATTGGAGAGTCTTAGAGTAAATAGAAGAAAGGTACTCTTCCATTCAAATAAAACCACAAAAGCTCTGTTTCCCTAGCACTTTCAGTTTAAGGATAGTTGGACCACGTAGCAGCCAGATCACTTAGAATCTCAGTTCTTTCTTTGTCCTGTCCTTCTCTTGCCCCATCAGTACATAAATTCTAAGCCATTGGACTACTTGTCTCTTCTTGCTCTAGGATGGCTGTACCAGGGCTACATTTTCCTATATTGGAGACATCCATACACTTGCTGCATACAACCCCCTTTCTTATTTCTAAAAATAGATTTGATAGTGAATGATGTGGAGTGTTATCCCAATTTATCCTTTCAACACCTGTTCTCATTACCTTCTTTTCTACATTGTTTCTTCTATAGTATATATCCCCCTACATGTGGAAATTATAAGTAAATTTGAGCATATTTTAGGTTAAAATGTGTTATGGATTATTTTTCATAAATCGTAATATGCCTCTTTATATATTTTCCCCTTTGCATTTTTTTCAGGTAACCATGTTTTGTGAATTTTACCAAACGACACAAATTAGATGAGAATGTTAAGATCACTGATTTATATGAAGGTTTCTACTTTGTATTTAATACACCATTTCTTGCTGAGGTATTAATTCATGTTCTTAAGTCGAGCTACTATGATTCAGTATCCCACTTAAATGACAAGACCATAAAAAGTAGAACTGGTAAATTTTTAAAATCCAAAGAAAACCTCTTCCTGAAAAGTCCAAGTTTGATCAAGCAGCAAATTAGAAATACAGTCTAATTTAGTACTTATTTTAATTTTCTAAACTATGATGTACTGTCTAGTTAGTGTGTGTATGTGTTTGTCTGTGAGAGAGAGAGAGAGAGAGAGAGAGTGTGTGTGTGTGTGTGTGTGTGTGTGTGTAATATTCCATTTCCTGAAAAATAAATTTGTTTCTTCTGTAAAATCAGCCCTGTTTTTTGGAGCAAATTAAATTAGATTTCTTCTTTTTACAGTTTAATACAAACTATAGATTTTTGCCTCTAGTTCTCAAAAATAATTTGGTTTCAAAGATAATGTTTAAAAGTATTTATTAAATTATGACCCACTTCCACCTTTGGCATGCTTTATTGTTCCTTTTCCTACATTTAAATTCTCAGATAATTGAGAATATGCAATAACAAGGAAATGAGATACTAGACCAATTTGAACCAATATAAACAAATTTCCAATACTTATCCCAAGCATAAAAATACTTATGAAATCTTATTGAGCTTAGTTCTTAATTAGATTTTAAAGCTCATCTTCTTAACTATATTCCAGCAACTTCAAATGGTATTTTTAGATACCCCATTGCCTTATTGTTTTATGTCAATTAGCATTGTTGTTTTCTAGTTCACATTCTTTACTTATGAATTTATGAGTCTAGTGATTTCATATGTATTAAATCCTCATGTTACCAAATGAATTTTGAATAAATTTTTAAATTATTTTTATTCTTCTTTAATTAAATGGTTTCTACTAAAAGCATGTTAAATTTGCATACATTACATATGCATGCTGAATTGAATATGCAAGTTTTTCTTAAGCAATACCCAAGGAAATTCATACTCAGCTTTTTGGTAATTTCTTTTTACATTTTTATTAACATCTATTAGACTAATTTCTCCACAGGCAAAGTAAACGGCAAATGTTAATTCAGAAGATTTTATAAATTTGAAGTTTTATAAAATTATACCTAAAAATAAATCTTTAAACTTTGAAGAAGTATTCAAGCTTTAATAAATTATATTAAGTCAGAAGGTTAAAATCAAATATATGCTGATTTGAGTCTAGTTATAGGGACAAAAATTAAAAATTAATGAAGAGAAACAAAACAAAAAGAGGATAATAGGAATCTAAGATTAGCAGTAGAAATATGGAAGGTGTATTAATTTTTCTTGAAATCTATGTTATTTTTATTGTGTTACTTACAAATGTATCAAATTATGTTTTATCGATATACTATTTTTTATATCTCTGCATTAATTAATCAAATATTTATTAAACACCATCTGTATGTCAGATACTTTTGTGGGTACTGGGCATTCAAAGAAGAGCCAACAATATAATAAGGTAGAACCCTAGATAAATAAAAGATTCCATACTTGAATAGTAATATTAATTGACTAACTTTTTAATAATTGTTTAAATTTCGGCCTAAATGCACTTTATCTAAAAACCCTTCCTTGAGTAATTTTCCTTGTTCCTGAATGTACTAAAGACAACCACTAGGGGCATTTCCTTAGCATTCTGTTCTTTCGTTATTTATCACTTACCACACTTTATTGTAAATTCTTGTTTTAAAATTAAACTCCTTGATTCTAAGTTTTGGAAGGATAAATACAAAGCTACCTTGCTCGCATTTATACCCCTTGTGCCTTGTACAATGCTTGGCACATGGTACATGTTTAATATATACTAGTTGAGTTGCATGAAAAATGGAAGGGGGGGAAGAGAAAGAGAGAAAGAGAGAGAGAGAAGGAAGAGGAACAAGGAAGGAAAAAGAAAAAGGAAAGAAGGAAGGGATAAAGGAGCACTAATTTTATATTGAAAACCTCTCTCAAGGTTAGTTTGGGATGAAATTCTCAATTTATCTTCAGAGATGTCTACCTTACAGATACAATGGTTGGGAGATAGAAGAAACTAAAATTCATAAAATTACTCCCCCCCCAATTTAGTATGCTGGTGTGAGAGTGCTGGAGACATATATACACATGAGATCTAATTCTACTTGTGATTCATCAGCAAACTACTATCACCAAATTCCTTTGAACAGTTTCAAAAGGACTTAGTCACTAATTCCTGGCTAAAGATGTCTGTATTATATACAACAGTGAAATTATCTACCTGAATAGACCAAGATGTAGGATAATTTTTAAATGTTTTCTATCTAAAGAGAACCTATGAGATGCTACTTAGAAACATCCACAAGTCATTTTCAATACAAAAAACCCCGTGTTAGAATTTCAAAGAAAATATTCTCAAATCAGTAGAAAAGTATATACGTATTTCATAGTGCAAAGGTCATTTAAAATTAAAACAGCAAATTTTATTTTCTCTTTGGTGCTTTTTCTCTTTGATGTTGTATTTTCAATATTTTCTACAGTGAACATGCATTATATTTATACTTAGAGAAAAATAAAGATGGATGTTAATAAAAATGGAAAATGGAGAACTGAACTGAACATAAAATCATGCAGTAAAGTATCCTCATGAGTGTTTATATTTAAATATACACATAGATACATATTTTCCACTAATTATCTTTGTCAAGGATGACGTAGTATGTATTGAATTATGTCCTATTTAAAACACAGAGGTTGTTTTTCTAAATTGATTGGATATATGTAAAATTGTCTCACCCCATCTTTTTTGCTTATGTTTTTGTATAGCTTTGCTGCATTGTCTTCTGGAAATTATTACAGTTAAAAAATTGGAATATCTAGGATAAAAAGGTTATATATTTTCCAGGATTTTGAAATATATTGATACATACTTTCTAAACAGCTTGCCTATTTCGTCATTTCCATAACAAAACTGATTGTTACAATCCTTGAAAATATTTGCTAATTCGATACTAAAGAAATGATAACTTACAGTTATTCTTACTTGGATTTCATTTTTTTGTCAGTAGCATGAACTAAATATTCTTTTACGTATTGGCTAGGGAATTTTTGAACTGTTATTTGCATTATTTTTATTCATATTACTTGTGTATTTTTGTTTTCATCACTTTGTGAATTGACTGTTTTAAAGATATTTGCAAATCAAAACTAATCTTTCATCTTTATTCAGCAATATTTAAAACCACAATATAAAATATATATCCCAATATGACTTTGATCTAGAGAGAGAAAGATCTTGAACCCAACTTGACAAATTAATATATCCGAGCCATAAATTAACTATCTGTATTGCATTTACATGATGAACTTTTAATCATTAGTCTATGCTTAAACTATATCATTCAGCTCCCAGAGTTTGGAAAATTAAAATATGAAATTAACAAGGCACAACCTTTGCCAATAAATCTGTTACTTTCACTGCAAGACAGAGTAACCATTTATGTTGCTGAAAAGAGTTGCTTTCAAGATCTAAGATGCTTCATTTGAAATAGCATCATTGCAATTGCAGCAGTAAATGGTTCAAAGTGCACCTTATACATTCAGAGTTCACCAAATCCTTTGCATTTCCAATCTGACCCACATCATATTTATTGGGCTGTAATGACTGTGGATCACAGCAAATTCAGGATGCTTCTGGAAAGGCAAAACCTCTCCCATTAATAATGCAGCAGTTGAACATTAAAGTACTGTCACTATGCTAGTTTATGATGTGATAAAATTGTTAAAAGTACATTACTATAGAACTGCAGGAGTATATTTGGCCATAAGTGTGTTTTAAATACTGAAGAGAAACAGGAATAAGATAAGGAGCGAGACAGCTTTCATGAAAGCAAAAAAGGAGCATAATACATGTTATCAGGCTAGAAGAAAAGTATGTTTGTGTGTATGTGGGGGCATGTGTGCACATGTATATAGTGTAATCTGCTGAATTTTTGTGTATTTCTTCGTGTTTTAATATGTACGTGTGTTCATACAGTGGCCCATATGCATTTATGTGCTCGTGTGTGTGCACATGCATGTGTGTGTAAAGGCGGCTTCCAGATTTCCCAGCCTGCCAGTGAAGGTGCTAATGACAGGTAGTCAGTGGATAGGAGGAATGGAGAGGGCATAAAGTCAGGTGAGACTATTTCTGAGAACAAAGTACTGAGTGGTAAAACCTGTGGGCAACACTATGAGTAAACCGTGGAAGATCTTGACTAGCTTGTAGCACAGTGCTGATTTCTCTCACAGAAATTATATATTTAAATTTAAAAAATTGATTTTTGAGAGTTGTCTGTATTAGTTTTCCACCGCTGTGTTACAAATTACCACCGTTAGTGTCTTAAAACAGCACACATCTATTATCCCACCATTTCCGTACATCAGGGGCTCAGGCACAGCTTAGGTTGGCGTTCTGCTCAGTCTCACAAGGCTGCATTCAGGTTCTCTGCCAGGCTGCTTCCACATCAGCAAGCTTCGTTAGGGAATAATTTTCTTCAGGCATATTCATGTTGTTGGCAAAATACATCTCCTTACCACTGAAGGATCGTGGTAGCCATTTTCTAGCTGGCTGTTGGCTGGGGTGACTGTTAGCTCATAAAAACCACCCACAATCCTGTGCCACGTGGCCTCTTCATGGGCAAATCACAACATGGCTGATTGTTTCTTCAAGGCCAGGAGGAGAATCTCTCTAATCTCACAAAGGGCCCAGTTGATCCTTCAAGGGCTTTCATCTGATTAAGTAGGCCCATTAAGGATAATCTTTCTTTTGCTTAACCAAAAATTAACCTTAATTGCATCTTCAAAATCTATTTATTTTTGGCCTATAATATAGCCTAGTCATAGATGTGACATCCCATCATATTCTCAGTTCCCATCATACTCCAGGGGAGCACTATACAGGGCATGAGCTTGTATAACAGGAGGCTGAATCTCGAGACTGGTCTCACAATTCTGCCTGCCACAGTGTCAAGCCAGTTAAACAGCCTATACTGTTTACCTTTACCTAATTCTTAATCCAATTACCAAGACTATAGTTGTTTAGGAAATATTTCCAAATTTCACATTTTATGATCTCATATTAACTTTCTCACTTTTACCTATTCCATTTGCTTCATTATTTTCTTGACTTTTCCTCTGTGCCAGCACCCTTAAAATTGACAAACTATTACGCAAAACTCCTGGCCGTGGCTTAGTTTTCCCCAATAATCCCCTCACCACTTCTGCACACTGTACCTTGAAGAACAACATGCAAAAAAGAGAGTAAATGCTTTCCCCACAGACAGAACTGAGTTTAAATCTTGATTCGCTTACACATTATAAGGCCTTGGGCGAGTCATTTCACTTTCTTGAGTGTCAGCCTCCTTATCTGTCAAGAAAATCGTAGCATTTACTTTTTGTTTTAACTGGCAGGAGAAATTATATAATGCATTATATAGCACCTAGTAGAATACCTGGCACATAGAAAGTGATCAATAAATGGAAATCTCTTCTCTAAGTACAACTATCCTTTAGCATTGTTCATTCTAGGCCTGATACTGCTTAGGCTTTGCATAATATTACAATGACTTCTATTTATTGATAACATTTTATGTTCTAGACCATATGTTCAATATATTCATCACAATTATTTAATGCTGTATTAATTTCCTGTTGCTGCTGTAATAAATTATTACAACCTTGATTTAAAACACAAAGTTATGATCTCACAGTTCTGGAAGGCACACGGCCAACATCAAGGTGTCAGCAGGGTCATACTCCCTCTGAAGGCCCGAGAAGAGAATCCATTCCTGGACTCTTCTAGGTTATGGTGGCTCCGGCTGTTCCTTACCTTGTGGCTACCTTAGTCCGGTCTCTGACGTCATGGTCACACCGTCGTTTTCTCCATTTCTCTCTTCTGTGTGTCTCTTATAAGGATACTTGTATTAGATTTAAGGCCCACCCACAGAATCTAGGATGATCTCTTCATCTTAAAATCCTTAAATTAATTTCATATGCAAAGACCCTTTTTCTAAACACGGGATCATTCACAGGGTCTGGGCATCAGAACAAGAACATATCTCTTCGGGGGACACTGTTCAGCCCACTACCAATAACAATCTAAATTCTAAGTACTATTATTATTTCAATTTCATAGAAGAAGGAACCACATTTCAGAGATATTTAAGTACTTCTCCTAAGATCGCATGACCAACTAGTAGTGCGGGAGTGTGGAGGGGGGCCGCCCACCGATGTCTGACTCCAAGCCTGTGCCCCGAAGCCCACACTGTGCGTTATGCGCTGGCACAACCATGCAAGTCCTAGAGCTATTGGGAAATCTTAGAGGAAACATCTATCAGTAAAAGAAGACAATTTTACTCTTTTTTCCTTATATAAGCTCAACCTGACTTTCTGAAACTGTCAAAAATCATTTCTTGTAGTGAATATTAACCTGAGTGTGGGAGTGAGAGGTGAATTCCTTTAAATTTGAAGACGTCAAAGTGAGGGTCGAGCACATGCCTATCTTGGTTCTTTAATTAGAAGATCTCAGAGTTCTGTGCTGAGAATTAAAAAGTGGGATAAATCATTTCACCTTTGTGCTGTGGTCTTTGATGTTCTGTTGCTGGCCTTTTGTCACTACAAATTACAATGATCAGAGACAATTTGGAAAAGAAAGTAAATTCCCATGTTTTGAAGAAGCACATTGTTGTCCATGTTTACCCACCATTCCAGTTTTGTCTCTCCTTCCCAAGTAACCTGGACTTCTCCCATCTACATCTTCTGCATTTCATTGGCAACTATGAAAATGGGTTACTGTGTCTCAAATTATACATATAATTTTTCTCATCAGAATAAATTCCCTTCTTATAAGACTCTTATCAGATCATCTAATTAAGATGTTCCCCAACCCCAGCAACTAGAATCACTTTTACATATTTGCATTAATATATATTTTTATAAGGACTATAGAAAAATCTTGGGCTAGAAAAATAATCTGGCTTCTAGTTTCAGTTCTGCATTAATTAATTTTGTGACCTCGGCTGAAGGAAGGCCAAGAGGACCTTATATACATTTTCCTTATTTGCAAAACTGAGATAATTACTATTTCCTGACTCAAAGCATTGCTCTAAGTATAAAAGAATGTATAAAATAGATGTCAAAATGCTCAGAAAACAAAAAAGTGTTCTAACTTTAAACATAAAAAATAAAAGAAGAATAGGGAGCAATTGAAATAAGCTAATTAAAAATCTATATAAATATTTGGAGCTTTTTCTAAGTTGGGAGCATTTCTACAGTTATCATGGTATATTTATAAGCCTCAGCAATCTCTGATAATGACACTGGTATAGATGAAGATTTCAGAAGGATTTTAATGTTGTTAATGAAATATAAATTTAAATCTACTGAAATACTTCATCCTATGACGGCAATTCTGCAAATTCCAGGAGTTGCCTTTGGAAACTTATTCTATAATAGCCTCCTTTTCCCCTTATCCCTTGATTTGCAGATGTGTTGCAATACTTACTTGATGTGAAACTCATCAGCCAACTCTAGGGAGCTTTAATTCTCAGCCATTTACTTCAACAGATAAGTGGTTAGACAGTAAACAAGGGTAGAGGCCTTTCCAAGAGAAGGTAGAGATATTTGTAGTGAGAATGCAAGGCAGTTGAAAAGTATTTAAACTCAAACGATTAGTGGAGCTGTCCAAGGCCCAAAGGGATTTCTGTTGAGTGGATAGGAAAAAAGACTGGCCTGCTGTTTCTCACAGATAGCTCACATTTAGAACATAAAGTAATTAAGTTTTTTAATTTTGATCCCCATGGCGCCTCCCCTTTTAGAGCACAGCAGGATGGGTGAACATAATTGGCACCATTGTGAAGGTTGAGTGCCTAAGCTTGTAGCAGGTCTTTGTTTGCAGTTGAAAAATGACATTTTGTTTTAATATCTTGCTACTCTTATCTATATTCTATTCCTATTCTAATTATTAAGCAAAAAGACGGTGCTTCCCTCAACTACAAAAAGCAGGCTCAACTCTTCAAAAGCTAGGGTGTAGGCTGGGCGTGGTGGCTCACGCCTGTAATCCTAACACTCTGGGAGGCCGAGGCGGGTGGATTGCTTGAGCTCAGGAGTTCGAAACCAGCCTGAGCAAGAGCGAGACCCCGTCTCTACTAAAATGAGAAAGAAATTAATTGGACAACTAAAAATATATAGAAAAGAAAAAAAAAAGCAGATTAGCTGTTATCTGGGCTGGGTGTGGAAAGGGGGAGTGACTGCAACAAATGGGCACAAGGTTTCTTTTCTGGGTGATAGAAACATTCTAAAATTAGATTGGTGAGATGGT
>CAUYRB010036450.1:0-36574 GCA_963574695.1 Propithecus perrieri
GCACCACAAGAGCAGAAGAACGGGATCCATTTGTACTCACCATCAAATTGGTATTAACTAATCAACACATAAATGCACATATCAGAACAACATCTATTGGATGCTGGGGAAGGGGGAGGGCGGCGGGAGGAGGGGGGAGGACGGACGAGGGGACGGGTATTTGTATACACAAGGAGTGCAATGCGCACTACCCGAAGGATGGACATACTTAAAACACGGACTTGGCGGGGGGGAACCAAGGGCAACACACGTAACCTAAACATCTGTACCCCATAATATGCTGAAATAAAAAAAAAATAAATAACAATTAAAAAAAAGAATATATTAGGAATATCTTTTCTTTCTCAAAATTTGCTGGACCCTGAAATAGAATCAGGGTCTGTGAAAAGACAGCTTAACTCAGCTTTGACTGCAACATTTCTCTGAAATGCTCTGGGAGATGGTCAACAAAGTGATACAGTAGTTCCTTACAGATCAAGGATCCAACTTACCAAAACATGGCTGGGTGTGATGGTGGTTGCTGGAAAGGAAAGAATGAAGAGGGAAAAGGATGAGTCATTACTGCAAAGCCCAAAGATAAAGCAGACTTTGGGCAAGATTTGGTCTAGTGTCTTGAAACTGTCAGCAATGTGTTCCCATCTCTGCACCCTCTCATCCTCTCTACTGCCTTGAGAGAGCCCAGTGTCTGTTGGCTTCATGGAAGATTAAGAGGCCAGTGTGACTGGAGCTTTGCAAATGATGCAGGAGAAGAAACAGACAAGAGATGGGAGGAGGGTGATCATCCGTGGCCTTGTCCTCCTGGCAAAGAGTTGAAATTTTGTGTTAAGAGCAGTGGGAGGCCACTAAAGATTCTTAGTCAAGGGAGTTACATAATGTGATGTGCAGTCTTAAAAGGTCACTCTGATTAGGAGTCCAGGTTGGGTTGGAGAAGGGTTAGCATATAAGCAGGGAGATAAGCAAGGAGGTGGTTGCAGTGTCCCTTAGATCTCAGTAAAAATTAGGTTGGGAGATGAGAAAAGGAAAGAATTCA
This sequence comes from Propithecus perrieri, assembly GCA_963574695.1. NCBI lineage: Eukaryota > Metazoa > Chordata > Mammalia > Primates > Indriidae > Propithecus > Propithecus perrieri. Next base: position 1,031 of record CAUYRB010036450.1, read on the forward strand.
GAATGAGGTGCTTTATCTGTGGTAATCCAGTGCACCCAACCCTAGAGTGTCCTTCCTGGTATTTATTTTGCCAGACACCCCAGAGGTATTACCTGACTATGACTACTTTTTATGTTAAATTGTTTTGGTTTTGGTTATTTGGGAGCTCTTAACTCAATATTGCAAGACATAGGAAGAAAGAAAATGAGTGACTAATACAAGAAACAAATATTGCGGAATAAAACCCCTGAGGAATTCGGATCACAGAATTAACAGAAAAATACCCTTACTTATGTATGTTTAAGATAGGTAAAACTATTAAAAAAGGATTAAGACATGAGAAAAGAAACAAGAAAATGCCAAAAAAGAAAAAGTCCAGGCATATTTAAAAAAAACCAAATAGAACTCTTAGAAAAGGAAAATATAGTCTTCATTAAAAAAAAAAACTCCAATAATAGGTTAATCACAGATTAGACATAGCTGAATTACTAAACTGAGAAAAAAAAACCACATGAGGATATTATCCAGAATACATCATAAGTATAAAGAGGTGAAGGATTTTAGTGAGAGGTTAAGAGATAAGAAAGGACAACACATATCTAACAGCAGTTCTGAACAAGATAACAGAAAGAATGAGGTAGCAGCTATAATATAAGAATATGACTGAGAATCTCTTAGAGTTGATGAAAGATATGATTTCTCAGATGGAGGCAGCATAAATCCTATTAAGGATGATAAATTAAAGTAAATCAATACTTGAAAATTTAGATACACCGCAGAGACCAAAGGCAAAGAACCCTTAATGTTAATCAGAAAGAAGTCAGGATATCTTCAAAGGAATAATACACAGTAGACTTCTCAACAGCAGTAATGGAAGCCAGAGAGATGGTGGAATACATCAAAGTAGATCTTTACATCCAGCTGAGCCCTAACATGAACCATGGCAAAGTAAAGACAATATAAACCATCAAAAAACTGGAAGAGTTTACTATTAACAACAAATCTTCTTCAATGGATTTTTGAATATACTTCTGGAAGGGCTGTGAGGCAAGAATGGATCAGGACACAATGAGATACTGCATTACACCCACTTAGATGACCATAAACAAGACAGATAATAACAATGTTGGTGAGGATGTGGAGAAATTGTAACCCTCATAGACTGCTGGTGGGAATGTAAAGTTGGAAAACAGCCTGGTAGTTTCTCAAAAGGTTAAATCTAGAGTTACTATATGATCCAGAAATTCTACTTTTAGGTCTATACTGAAGAAACCGAAAAAATATGACCACATAAAAAATTGTACATGAATGTTTATAGAAGCATTGTTTTTAATAGCCAAAATATGGAAACAACCCAAATGCCCATCAGCTAATGAATGAATAAATAAAATGTGATATATTCGTACAATGAAATATTATTTGAGAGTAAAAAGCAGTGAAGTACTGATACATGCTATTAATACAACATAGATGAATCTTGAAAACATTATGCAAAGTGAAGGAAGCCAGCCATAAATGATCATATATAATTCCATTTATATGCAATGTATAGACCAGACAAATCTAGAGACATAAAGTAGATAAGTGGTTGCTTAGGGCTGAGAGGTTTGGGGGAAATAGCAGAGCAACTGCTAATGGGTATGAGGTTTCTTTTTGGGGTGATGAAATGTTCTAAAATTGATTGTAGTGATGATTGTGCAACTTTTGAAAATCTACTAAAATACATTGAATTGTACACCCTTCTTATCTTTTAAACTTTATTGTTTAGTTTTTAGTTTTAGTTTTTAGCAAGTAGATTTACTTATCCATGTATTTACCAATTTCTTTGATTATTATTCATTCATCTTTTATTTCCTTTCTTTTTCTTGAGATACAACTCACATCCATACAATTCAACTACAATTTAACTACTTGGCTGATTTTGCCAATCATGGTAGCTACCAAGATGGGAGTCCCCAGGGTTGGTGAGGGACCAACATATATACCAGACCACAATCCATACCACTGTGCTATGTATTATGTGTAAAAGGATCCTATTTTCTCTATTTAATAGTTTAGTAGTTAGTAGTTTTTGGACATTAAGCCTCGAATAAGCCCTGGAATTAATGTCAGCCCCTCTGTGTAGTGATTTACCAAATTCGAGAGGGATTCTTAATGTGGTCCTTTGTTTAACTTTGATGTCAAAGTTACTAATACTTTTTAGACAAAGAAACATTTGCAACATTATGTGTTGCAAATACCAATACTATCTGCTCATCAGGAGAACATTTGGTTAAAAGATGAAAGGAGGAATCCTTCTCTCTCATGATGTGCATGGTGGGTGAGCTAGTTGAAAAAAAAATCGGATTAATATTTCTACCAAAACTGCTCCAAAGCTTTGGAAAGAACTACTTTGGAGCATGCTGGCTGGCATCTTTCTAACATTTTCTTCTCCCTCAGAAATCTTTTGCTTTACTCAGAACCCTCGGAGTTAGCAATGGGAACTGCTCAGGTCAGGTTTAGTTCTTGATAAAATTATCTTCCCCACCGAATATGAACAAACACAACTCCCGGCTTTGTGAATTTCAGTTGTGGTTTTAATAATGTTTGTGGCATTGTTAAGAGACTCGGAAGAAAAATAAAATCTCTTAGTAAACCCTTTAATACATTAAGATTTTTTTTTAATTGTGGTAAAATACACATAACATAAAATTTACTATTTTAGCCATTTTAAGTGTATAGTTCAGTAGTGTTAAGTATATTCATACTGCTGTGCAACCAATCTCCAGAACTTTTTCATCTTGCAGAATTAAAACTCTATGGCCATTAAACTACAACTCGCCATTCCCCTCTCCCCCATCCCCTGGTAACCATCTATTTTCTGTTTCTATGAATTTGATGACTCCAGATACCTCATATAGGTGTAATGGTACAGTATTAGTCTTTTTGTGTCCAGCTTATTTTGCTTAGTATAATGTCTTCAAGGTTCACCTATGTTGTAGCATGTATCAGACTTTCTTTTTAAGGCTGAATAATATTCCATTATATACCCACTGAGGAATTTTTAATAAGTATATATATTCAAAAGAATTAGATATAAAATATAAAAATGCATTGTTTTAACCCTTAAAGAGCCTATACTCATTTACCCAGTCATTCGTTTATTGAAGTTGCTTACTATATGACTGGGTGCTATTATAAAAACCAGATAACTAAGAGTTACTACCCTGGAAATTCTCAAAGTGGAGATATAGCTATAGTCCAAGGCCAGAGAGGTCATTTGATCAATATGTAAAAGTAACAAAGAAACACATACTGCCTTAAATTGACTCTATTTCAGAGCCTATTATTTCTAAGAAATTCCCTAGAACTCTGTCTTGAAAAACTCTTCCTCTTGCTCATAGAAGATTAAAGTGGCCTAAGACCATAGCATTTGATAATTTAAGGGCTAATATTTGGTTTATTGTTTCAAGCCTGTAAATTCTGCCTCTTACAGAAGGCAGACCCTCTTCCTTGGGCTTTAGACAATATTTGTGGCTTCCATTTTTTTTGTCATTAAAAGCAGAAAGCAGAAAGGCTGCTGAGCCCCCTGCCAAATCTCTAGTCTAAGACTGACAATCATTTTAATATTCAGCAGAGAGTGCAAATCCGCATGATTGCAGGACTTGCATGTCCAGATCAGAATATTTAGTGAAAATTTGGGCCAAGTCCTTCTCCTTGGTATTAGCTCAGAGCACTGGACCTCATTTCATAACGTCACTGAGTTCTTTGTGTAGTTCTCTTAGGTAGGTTAGGCTATGCCCCTCAAGCCTTACTTTCTTCTTTTTTTTGTTTTTTTGAGACAGAGTCTCACTGTGTTACCTGGGCTAGAGTGCCGTGGCGTCAGCCTAGCTCACAGCAACCTCAAACTTCTGGGCTCAATCGATCCTCCTGCCTCAGCCTCCCAAGTAGCTGGGACTACAGGCATGCACCACCATACCCGGCTAATTTTTTCTATGTATCTTTAGTTGTCCAATTAATTTCTTTCTAATTTTAGTAGAGACGAGATCTCGCTCCTGCTCAGGCTGGTTTCGAACTCCTGAGCTCAAACAATCCGCCCGCCTCGGCCTCCCAGAGAGCTAGGATTACAGGAGTGAGCCACCGTGCCTGGCCAAGCCTTACTTTCGAGTTAATAAATTTGACCCCAAAATGGATAACAGAGCAGCAAGGTGGGACCAGCTTCTGTCACACTGTGCACTTTATTTTCCATCAATAGCTCTGTTACTGTGCGCAAGCTCTTGGGTTTTCTGAGGAATGGAGCCATTTTGTAAACAACACATTGTCATTTTAAGCTATTAGAATGCATTATATGAGGCATAATGGACAAAGGAGAGCTAGTGGGGAAGTCGGATGAAGCATAGAGTGAAATCTTCGGTTCTCTGTGTCTCTTTAGATTTAACTGCCCCACAAACTCTGCCTTCTCATTACCCATTGTATTAAAAAAAAGGAAGAAGAAGAATCTAAAAGAATCTCTGGAACAAAAGCAAACATGTGCTTTCCTTCTCTGAGCAGAGATGGATTTAGCAATTCTGACTTCTGTTTCACTGGAATCTAGTTGTTTTCAGTTAAATATTCTTTTCTCAGTTGTTATTTAAAATACCCCCTACCCAGTTTTTGAAACCAGGAACAGAGAGGCAGAGTCACCGAGGCTGCAAATGGCGAAGGAGTTTATTGGCTAGCTCGAGCTAGGGTCCAAGTCCCAGAGCACCAACGCAGTGGCCTCTTCTAAGGGCTAGGACCCCGCCTTGGGGTGGAGGTTAAGCTTTTATACCTTTTTCTGTTTTACACACGACACACAGGTTTCACACGACACGCTGGGCACACCTTCCCCCCTCCCCTCCTTAGTTCATTGGTTCCTTTAAAAGTGGCTGATCGTGTTGGCTCCTGATTGGTTCCTTTAAAAGTGGCTCCAAGCCTCGGGATTTTCGCGCCAGCGCCAATTGTGGTCAGCGTCATGTTTTGGGAAAACCAAAACTTAGGCCTACTCCAGGAAGTTCAGCCTGTCATGGAGTCACTCCTGCTCTTATTCCTGTTTCTGATTAACTACATTTAACAAACAACTAAAAGCAAGCACGGTCACAGAAGCAAATAGCATTAGTCACAATCAAAGAGAACACATTTTGCTAATCTCAAACAATTTGTTCCACACAAAACAAAGTACATTCTCCTACTATCAATTCCTGTCTTTCATATTCACATGGGGGAAAGTGTCCCAGACAGAGGGAACAGGATATGTCCATGAGCTTGGAGAGAGCAGTAAGGGGGAGGTGGGAGGTGATGAGGTCAGAAAGGTGCCTAGACCAGACGACATAGGGCTGCATTAAGGGTCCCCAAGACCACCCTGGGGTTCAGTGACTCACTAGAAGACTCACAGGGCTCAGCATAGTCATACTCATACCTATAATTTATTGTGGCAAAAAGATCCAAAGCCAAACCAGCCAAGGGAAAGGGTGCACGGGGCCCAGTCTGGGGGGGCAGGTGCCAGCTTTCAGAGTCCTGTCCCGGGGCAGTCACGCAGGACGTGCTTAATTCCCCCAGTAATAAGTTGTGACAACACGTGTGAACAGTTGTGGACCAGGAAACCCACTACAGACTCGGTGCCAGGGTTTTTATTGGGGCCTGATCATGTAGCACCCTCTGCCTGGATGTGCCAAATTCCAGATTCCCAGGAGGAAAGCAGGTGTTCAACACAAACCACGTTGTTTGCACAAACAGTTCAGGCTCAGGGACCCACTCCTATCAGTTAATGGTGTGACCTTCCTGAAATCCAAGTTCCCAGACGCCAGCCAAGGGCCAGCCTCACAAGCTCGCCTTGCTAAGGGCGGCAGTCAAGCCGCTGTGCTTACTCGTCTCCGCACAGGGGCCTTCCTGTGGGGCGTGATAAGGGTTTGGAGTGTGGAGGAAGAGGATGGAAATGGAGTACGGAGGATGCCAAGATCCTTGTTGCTCTTCTAGGGGGCACAGAGACATTGAGAGGATGGAGACCCCTGAGAATGCCAGTGCCAGTGGCATGCTTCCCTGGGCATGGCCTCTGTGGGGCCTCTGTGGGGTCCCCTCACCTGTAGGATTGAGTTCACATTCAGCGCAGCCTGGAGGTGAGAGGATTGGCACCGAGGAGGGAGGTGCTCCTACTGTTACTGAAAGCTCAACACTTGTCCCCAGGCCACATCAGAAGAAGAACGAGGACAAGTGGTTTGAGGAGAAGGAAAGAGAAGTTTATTACTTTGCTAGCAAAGGAGTAAAAATGACAGGCTCTCCTCTCAAATCCAAATTTCCTGTCTGTAAGCAGAAATACAGAGGTTTTAAAGGGAGGGCCCTCAGTTCTAGGCTATTGTCATTAGCAATTCTAATCATCCCATCTTTGCCTAAGACAGGAGCCAGGCCTGGGAAAGCTGAGCTATCTATTGTAACTCAAAGAACAAAAGACATTCCCCTGCCCCTCCCAACTACCTGCCCGAGGCAGGGATGCAGGCCAGGCTGCAGTTCCCAAAAAGAGTGAAGGAAGTTTTAAAGAGACAGCAGGCCATTCCCTCTGTTACATTAGTTCCCTGCACCTGGGTGTGCCGGCAGGGGATCCCTGAGTTTTTGGGAGCCTGCTGGGATGGGGAGCACCTGAGAGAGCACATGGGCCAATGGAGACCAGGTCAGAACAAAAGGAGGCAGCCCTGGGCCAGACGGTGCCAGTCTGGAATCCCAGAGGGGGGCAGTCACATTTCAGTGGTTACCAGTCCAGGGTCTAGAAAACACCAGACACCTCACAGCAGAGAACCACCCATTTGTAGAAGACAGAGTACAGTTCTGGGGTACCATCCCTTCCTGCTATCACAAAGTCAGGTACATCCCCTGCTATGGAATGAAACTGTTCCCCACCAAATCCATATATTGAAGCCCTAACCCCCAATGTGATGGTGTTTGGAGATGGGGCCTTTGGGGGTGATTAGATTTAGATGAGGTTGCAAAAATGGGGTCCTCATGATGGGAGTAGTGCCCTTCTAAGAGGAGAAATTAGAGAGCTTGCTTTCTCTCTCATTCCCCACCATGTGAAGCCACAGTGAGAAGGTAGCTGTCTGCAAGCCAAGAAGAGAACCCTCACGAGAAGAGGCCAATGTTGAATGGACATAGTTTAAAATCCTGAAAATATGAGCATTTATCCAAAAACAATCCAGTCATCTAAAAGACACTTTTTTTTAACAAAAATAATCTTGATTGAACATTACAAGTTAATAAAACCTGCACAAAAAAGAATTCCTAATGGAAGCTACAATTATTAATGCTCTTAAAACGTAACATTAAATGTCGACACCTATTTGTTTATAATGCTTTTCCTAGAAAATGTTAAAATTTAACCAGAAGTTTTTTTTTAAAATTCAACACAAGAACATAGGCAGAATTTTCATGTTTTGGTAGTTGACACTGTAACAAAAAATAACCAATAAGCATATGAATTTTACGGAAATAGAAAACCATAGAAACCAGAGGGTACTTTTTGAAGTCAGTGTACAAGGTTAAAGGTTGCTTTTAAATTATTGTGTTTGGTTCATTTCTTTAGAAATAACATTTCCAATGTCCAGTGAAGACAAACATAAGGCAGACAGAAATTGCAGAACTACAAAGCATCCATAGTGCTGAATTATAGCAAAAGGAAAAATGTTTTTATCACGCTCTTCCTCTAGAAACATTTGTTATTATTTCTTGTATGTTAACTTTTTTCCCAAAAGAGACTATTTAAATAGAAGACAATGACACAGCAGATATTTCACAGCTAAGCAAAGTTTAATGTTTTCCTTTTACTACTCCGCAGAGTGGTGCGCTCAGAGGAAGATCAGGTCTGTCATAGGAAATAAAAAACTGCTGTGTTTGGATCCTTTAACAAATGTCTCCCTAACCCCCCTTTCCTTCTACCCTCCCCAGCCTCTAGTTTCTTCTTTTCTACTTTTTACTTCTACGAGATGAACTTTTTTTAGCTTCCACATACGAGCGAGAACACGCGGTGTTTAACTTTCCTGGCTCGGTTCACTTAACATAATGTCCTCCAGTTCCGTCCATGTTGCAGCGCGTGACAAGATAGGAGGATAAGTCCTAGTGTTCCATGGCTCTGTAGGAAGAGTATAGCTGACAATAATATATTATACAGCTTTAAATAGCTAGGAGGAGGATGTCGAATGCTCTCAAAGAAATGATAAAGGTTTGACACGATGGACGTGCTAATTGCCCCGATCTGCTCACTATACGTTACACACATCACAACATCACCACGTAGCCCATAAACATGTACAATTATTGTGTCCGTTCAAAATTTTTTAAAAATAAAAAATAGAAAATTTATAAAAGGAAATAAAAAGAACTACATTTCTTTGTGCATCCAAGGAGCGGGAGAGTAGATTCTCAGCCTGGTGCACACTCAACAAACATTTGTTGGGCGCTCCCATTGCCAGCTCCGTGCCAGCAGCTAGGTCCGTGGGGTGTGAGGCGGACGCGGCCCCTCCCTCCATGGGGATGAAGCTGTTCAACACCGCAAAGCTGGGGGCTAAACTTGGCACGGGTGGTCAGAGAAGACCCATCCCAGGAAGTGTTCGTTAAGCTGAGCCCCGAGGTTAATGCACAGGATCTAATGAGGCCAGAGCAGGAAGGCCGGCTTGTTCTGAAGCCCGCGGTGGAGACAGAAGAGCTTATGTGAGCACCTGCCCCTCGAGCGCCGGGGGCCGCGTGTCAGTCAGGCTTCTCCAGAGAAACAGAACCACCAGTGGGTTAAGAGAGCGAGAGGGAGAGAGAGAATGTGTTAAGAGATTTATTTTAGGGACTTGGCTTGCACAGCTGTGGGGCTGGCAGTCTGGAAACTCTCCTGCAGCCTTGAGACAGAATTTCTTCTTCCTCAGAGAAACCTCAGTTCTGCTCTGAAGGCCTTCAACTGAAGGGGTGAGGGTGTCTTAGTCTGCTTTGTGCCGGTATAACAGAATATCATGACTGGGTGATCCATAACCAACAGAAATTCATTTTTCACAGTTCTGGAGGACGGGAAGTCCAAGATCAAAAGGGCAGCATAGGCGAGGGCCTTCTTGCTGCGTTATCGCTTGGTGGAAGGGCGCGAGGGAGCGAGAGATTGAGCTCTTGAGCTCGCAGCCTCAAGCTCTTACATAACCGGCATTAACCCTTTCAGAGGGTGCAGCCCTCGTGACCTAAACACTTCCCATCGGTCCCCACTTCCCAACACAGTTGCACTGGGGATTAAGTCCCCAACACATGCTTTTCGGGGGACACATTCAATCCACAGTAGAGGGTAATCTCCTTTATTTAAAATCAACTGATTGTGGATATCCACCGTCTACAAAATGCCTTCATAGCAACACCCGGATTCATGGCTAGCTGAGTAACTGGATGCTATCGCTTGGCCTAGCTGACACGTGAAACCAGCCATCACAGGCAGAGAGCACGAGCAGCACTTATGCCCTGGGTCCAGAGGGGCTGACTCCACGTGTACCCAGCAGGGCATGAGTGGGCTGAGGGACAGCTGGGTGAGGTCGGGCTGGTGCAGGGCCAGCCCGAGTGCTGGCCAGGCCAGACCCGTGACACGAGGCCTTCTCTTAAACAGTGACGGTCCAGAGCGCCAGGGTCCTATGCACCCCGCGTTTCACCTAAGGTTGCCCCTCCCACTTGGCTTCTGCTGAAGGCAAAGACCCCACAAAGACCCTGCAAGGAACGACCTCAGGCTGAGCTAAATCCCAGCCCCCACACAGAAGAAGAACTTCCCCTTACAGGCCTAGGGGACCTCGCTCCTGTTGGTGCACTCACATCTCAACCCCAGCCAGTTTCATTCAGGGGCAAGTTACCCACGAGTGGCAACTGAATGTTTGTTTATTCACAACCTAATAGTTTTTGGCGGATAGTAGCTGCTAATTAGATGTCCATTCTTTCCTCCTGAATTCCATATAAGCTGATATCTAGACTCTCCTGGGTACACTTCTCTATGCTTTGATCTTTCTAGTTTGTCAATATTTTTCTTAAAATGTGTAACATCCAAAATCTGATGTAATGTACTCTGTGTTTACTAACAAAGTTGAAGGAATTATGATTTTCTGTGACCAGTGACTAGATGCCCATTAATTCAATTAAAGCTGTAACTGGGTTTTCTTTTTTCCTGGCTCTGCATTTGTTCATTTGGCAAATATTTACTAAATGCCTATTATGTGTCAGGCACCATTCCAGATGCTAGGGGGACAGTGGTGAACAAAGTGTACATTCTAGTGGCGGGGAGAGATGTCAACCAAGCAAACAGGAAGTACATCAGGTCATTTCAGACCATAAGTGCCAGGAAGACATGAAACAGTCTAATGTCACAGGAGTGACTGGGAATGGGGATTGGTATTGGGCTGGGTGGTGAGGGAGGACTTCTCTGAGGAGGTGACATTTGAGCAGGGAGCTAAATAATGACAACTTGCTACAGGAAGAGCATAGCACCACACTGTTGAGTTATTAGTCAATCATAAAAACAAGCAAACAAAAAAAACTAGTTTTTTTACATGAATTATTAAATCTGATCTTCCTAACCCTTCCTTAGCAAGAGATTTGTGCATCATGTTTATGTAACAACCACGTTCTCTAGTTTGCATATTTGATGCTTCAACATCTGGCAGCCTTGCTGACCATGGAGGCTCAGCCCCGCCCAGGGTTAGCCAACTTCTAGAGGTAGAGGACTCACCTGCAAGGGTGCCTTTCAAACACAAACCAACAATCTAGAGCCCACGCCTCTAACCACCTCCTCTATGGGGCTCTTACACTCAGGGCCACTATCCTTCTGCCCTGACCACCCTGGGCCAGGTACCAGACAACAGCACCTGTGCTCCAGAGCCTGCTGGAGTTATTCAAACTAGCCAGTCATAAACCTGCTCATCCTGTTTTTCCCTCAGAAACCCCAATAACAGCTCACATCCTTGTCCCCTTGGTCCCTCTGCCTCCTGATGGACCCCGGTGCTTCCCCATGGGGCCTGCATGGCGCTGGGTGCTTCCTGTTTCTAGGAGACTGTGAGTGTAACACGAGCTCCTGCCTTTATGACACTAATTCCCATGTCTTTGTGTTTTACCATACCTGATTAGAATAAATCCTGGGTACATTTAAATCATTTTTCATTTACCTTCATTCAATCTCTTCCTGGTCACCTTGGACCCCTGGTCCAAGCTGTCACTATCATTGGAAACTCTTGGGTTGTCTTCCCCTATGGTATCTTCCCTCCCATCTTTGCATCATCTGCTGAGCTGATGTCTCCTGCACGTCCATGTTCATCTTTCATCACATCACTAGGAGGAGTCATGGGCCCACCCTAGAAATTCCCCTAGAGATCTTGTAAGTTAAGGTATCACCATCATAGAACTCAGGCATGGGTCAGATTATTTTAACTTCCCTGAAATATCCTTATCATAAGCCTCACATTTTTCTATCTTGTAACATGAAAGATGATCTTGTAAATGGAAAGATTGCATGATGAAATTAAGAGCACTGGACTAGCATTACCTTACTCCATCAATGTAATATTGTGACATAATAAGAAATAAAGCCGGTGCTTTGGCTCATGGCTCATGGGACTGAGTAGTCCCAGCTACTCAGGAGGCTGAGGCAGGAGGATTGTTGGAGCCCAGAAGTTAGAGGTTGCAATGAGTTATTATATAATCGTGCCACTGCATTCCAGGCTGGGTGACCGAGTGAGAACCTCATCTCTAAAAAAAATTATATAAATAAAAAAAAAAATATATATATATATATATATATATTTGTTTGTGTTGTGCTTCTAGTTCATGATTCAGAGCTCCTGAAACCCTTGTAGATAGGAGTGCGAGGTGAGGGCTAGGCGAATCTTCTGTTCTAATATTTAGTATTTGACCCCACTTCCCAATACAGAGCACCTAAATCCCCTGGAATCTACACAGTGATAAACAAACACCTTTGTGTGGTTCTGAGAAGGCTGGGGGATCCTGGGTGGCCTCGGGATGGGGTCTGGCTGCCAGGGGAACCAACCGTGTGATTAGAGGGTTGGCACTTTCAGCCCCACCCACCCCCTCAACCTCTGTGGAGGGGAGAGGGGCTGAAGGTTGAGTTGATCACCACTGCCCAGTGATCAATCATGCCTATGTAATGAAGCCTCCATAAAAACCCAAAAGAACAGGGTTCAGAGAGCTGCTAGATGGCTGACTATGTGGAGGTGTCCAGAGGGTGTCTTGCCAGAGGGGACATGGGAGCTCCACGCCCCTCCCCCACACCTCGCCCCATAGATCTCTCCATGTGTCTGTTCATCTGTATCCTTTGTAATATCCTTTCTAATAAATGCACAAACATAAGTAAAATGTTCGTCTGAGTTCTGTGAGTGGTCCTAGCAAATTAATTGAACCCAAGGAGGGGTTGTAGAAACCCTGATTTATAGCCGGTTGGTCAGAAGCACAGGTAACAGCCCGGGGCTTGCGACTGGCATCTGAAGTGGGGGGCAGACTTGCGGGACTGTGCCCTCAACCTGTGAGGTCTGACGCTACATCCAGGTCAGAACAGGATTGATTTATAGGACACCTAGGTAGTGCAGAGAACTGGTGATTGTGGAGAAAACCCACACGCATTTCGGGGACCAGAAGCAAAGTGTCCTGGGTTGCCATGACTGTATAAGAGAGGAAAAAGTTTTTTTTTCTATTTCAACCACCCTAGAGTCAACGTCAAAAATGCAAACGGGATGAATGTTGCATGACTTGTATGTAGTTGATCCATATGGTTTTCCAGTAGTCATTATGTTATTCTTAAAATGCTTGTGAGGAATTCTTGCCAAACATATTAGTCCATAAGTTCTGAAATTTCACCTTACTCTCTTTTTAAGAAACTGGGATACTGTTTGCTATGACTAAAATTCTTTGCTTGTTTTCTCCATAAAATTCGATAAACACATGAGAATTTGGGAATGTCATCACATGGCCATGACACTCATTTAGAGCAAAGATGTAATTATTGGTGAGTCCTGACATAATATTCCTAGCAGGTTAAACAGTGGATTCTGGGCACTCGTTAGTTTCAAAATCATAAATATTACCCTTAGAGAATTTGAGAGGAAAAAAATTAAAACAGAAATATAGAAATAGAAGCAAAAATATTTTTTAAAAGTTCCCTTTTTTTCTTTCAGCCTCTACTCCCACTTCAAACAGAATATTTTAACATTTCCCATGAATGTCCTTAAATTAGAATATGGAAGTGTTAAACTAATGCATGTTTTTATTAAAGCAATGAGTGCTGCTTTTAAAATAAAATTAGTGTCTAAAAGGACTTGAGAGTTCATTTTTCTTTTTAATTCAAAGGCTAGAAAGTAGCTACTTTACTTCATTTAAATAGAAATTATCATGCTATGGCTATTTTGTGCTTTTATGTGGTTTTTATTGCATTTGGGGATCATTTTCTTTTTCTCCGCACAACAAAGAAATATCCAAAAGTGTCTGCAAGAAAGAATTTCTTTGTTCTTTCCATTTAAAGACAGGTCTCAAATTTTGGTGGCTCTTAGTAATTAACAGGATTTAACTCTTTATTTCTGGATTTAACTCTTTATTCATGAAAACAATGAGCAGCGCCTTTCCCCAGATCTGGATTGTGTGTTTTCAGGGGCCTGCAGACTTCATGGGGAAGCCAGGGGAGTCGCAGGTGCTGTTTCAGTGACAATAATTTAGGAGGAGCCCTGCAACGGGGCTAAAAGAGCGCGTTGGTGAAGACTAACTAGGCCAACAGCACAGCATGAGGAGTGAGGGAAAGAATAAAAATCAGCCCCTAAAATATAAATGTTGACCTAATTTCAAGGTGGGTTGATTGTAAAAATGTATCCCACCCGAAGAAAACAATATCTATATTCAGGTGAGCCATGAGGAAAACCATCAATGTTTTCAAGGCCCGTAGAGAAAAATACTAAACATTTAAGAACCAGATCATATTTAGGTATGGATTGATTCTGGTTCATGAAATGTATATTTCATTGCTCTTAAAGGTTGTAGGTGACTTTCATCCACACAGGTTTTTGTTCTAAGTGATCTAGGAGAATTGAAAAGTGAACATCACGTCTTTGGCTGCCTCAAGCCCTCTGTGGTATGATCTCCATCAGCAAAGGAATGACAAGGACCAGGGCTGAGGTGACTGAGCTGGGCAGTGGTAGAACCATCCTTGGATGCTGTCGCCTCTTGAGGGAGGGACTGTTTCCATCTTGACTTTGCTCTGCCACCGACAGCACAGCTACTAGACATATCAAGGGCCCCCATCCGCCTTTGTGTGGGTGAGTGAGCTGCGAACACCCCGTCTTGTGCTACAGAACTCTTAGAAAGCAGGTCAGTGCCAGCAGATGATCCCAATACAAGAACATGAGCAGATGTTTGAGACCTGAATTTTAAAATTCATTTATGGAATTGGTAGAGAACCTTCACCCACCTGTTCACTCACCGTGGAAAGAGCACAGCCGAGTATTTGCTTGTTCATTCATTCATTTTACCTTTACTTACAGAAAATTTCAGATTCACGAAGTCTGTCTGGAAAGTATTCAGACATGTAATATGGAAAATAGAGGTATTTATTGAAGACGATACAAGAAACATTGCACATAGGACAATGATGCCTCAGTCCCCTTCAAAGTAGGCACCTTGGGACCTCACACAGTTCTCCCAGCGTCTCTTAACCTAACCTATGTGTGGTCAACATTCTCAGGCGTTCTGCTTGTTGCAGGCCTTCCAGAACATGGATCACTTTCAACAGATTCTCAACCATCTTTGACGCATTTGTGCCACACTTTTATTTGCGCTGCACTCATTGCATGGTCCCCGAAAGCCTTCTGAATCATCCGAATAGTTTCTGCGGAGGAATGTTCAAGCTTAATGCAAAATTTGATGCAGATTCGTCGCTCTGCTTGCTCGGTCATTTCTAATGCCACGGCCACACAGGACACGTGCTCACTCAGCACCACCTAGCGCCCCACTGACTCGCACAGTGAAGTTGCCATTGTTCACACATGCGCGCTCCAGTCCACTCTCCCTGGCTGCCAGGTTATGTCGATGTTCCACAAACCGTTCTCATTAGATTAACAATGGCTGGATACTTTCCGGACAGCCCTCATACACAAAGGTGGAGAGAATAATGTAATGAACCCCCATCCACCAACTTCAACGTTTGTCAACTCTTGGCCAAGCTTATTTCATCTATAATCCCATGCAGCTCCCTTCCCAGATACATACGATTGGCATTATTCTGAAGCGAATCTTAGATATCATATAATTTCATCTGTAAATCTTTTGGCATATTTCATATGTATGTATATATGTGTATGTGAATATGTATGACCCTATTTTTAGATACGATCACAAGATTATTTGTTTTAACTAAAAATATTCATATTCGAATTTTCCCATTTGTCTCATAAATGTTTTGTACAGTCGGTTTGTTTGAGGCCGGGCCCAAACAAGGTCTGAACGTTGTGTTTCACTGACATGTTTGTTAAGTCTCTTTTAATGTATAGGTTCTTAAGGTCTCTGAGAACCGTTTTTTTCCTTGCAATTTTTTGAAGAAATCAGATCATTTGCCTTGTATGGTTTCCCATATTCTGGATTTTGCTGACCACATCCTCACGGTATTAACATGTTCCTCTGACTCCAGCATTTCCTGTAATTGGTAATTAGATTTAAAGACTTGACTTCATTCAATTCAATTTTGAGGGGAGCAGGAATACTTTATAAGTGGATATTATAAACTTCCAACAGGGGGTAGATAATAACATCTGGTCTCTTTTTATGTAGTTTGTGCCCGTTGATGATCCTTGCATAAATTCTCTATTACATTTGCAAACATTTGAATGCTGGCTGGGTATTTTTAGATTTGGTAATTAAATCATGGTATTTAAAAAAATAATCTTTTTTTTTTTTTTTTTTTTTTTGAGTCAGAGTCTCTCTGTTGCCTGGGCTAAAATGCCATGGCACATCAGCCTAGCTCACAGCAACCTCAAACTCCCGGGCTCAAGCGATCCTCCTGCTTCAGCCCTCCTGAGTAGCTGGGACTACAGGCATGTGCCACCACACCTGGCTAATTTTTACTATTTTTAGTAGAAAAGGGGTCTCACTCTTGCTCAGGCTGGTCTCAAACTCCTGAGCTCAAGCAATCCCCCCACCTCGGCTTCCCAGAGTGCTAGGATTACAGGTATGAGCCACCATGCTCGGCCAAGAGTCTTTATCTTTTAGAGATACATATTGAAATACTTACAGATAGTCTAATTCTATCATTCTTTCTTCATTATTGAAGCCAAAGCTGAGAAAGTAATTTCTAGAGGAATACAGTTCATATTAGAAAGACAGACCAAATGATTTATTCTTTGTCCTTATTTATCAGTTTTCAAAATAAGGATTTGGTTCCAAAGGACTCCCTAGGAGTTATTGCTGTTGTTCTTTAATGTAGTTGCAATAGGCACTCATGAATTTTAACATATTGGGTGTGTGACATGATCTCTTTGGTCCAAAGACTTTAGGATACTTCAAACAGACCTACACAACTGTAAAACTAACTTTCTTATTATAATTATTTTTCAAAGAAACAACCATGAAAAATAATGGGGTGGTGGGAGAAGGGATAGGAAGAAAGATTTAAAAAATACTGTGTAATGAGGAAGAGCCGTAGGGAAGAGGAATTTCAGAATAACAAAATCCAATGCATGGTTTCCTAAGGCTGTCAGTGGTGTGGCCAGAAGCTTGAGAAGAACAGGAAAATGTGAACCTGGACCCCAGTGAACCCAGCCTCCAACTGTTGGGGGGATGGCCTGAGTCTTCTCATTAAATAGCCATTCTTTTTTCCCCCATCAGGCAAGGGGTTACCTGGGATAAGGGAACCCAGCCCACAGCCCTGCTTTCTCCACTAAAACCCAGGGGCAGGAGCCTAAGTAGGAAGTGAGCTGTGTCCACATCCTGCTACCCAATGTCTAACAAGCATGAGAAAGAAGGCAACGGTGACTCTTCTTCAGTGATTCTCCTGTCATCTGGCAGTTCAGCAGCCAACACGCCTCACCGAAGTAAGCCATTAGCATTCTCTACTTTACAGTGGGAAATGGATCAACTTCATGGCCACCTCGACAACAGCAAGAGGGGAGACTGACTCCAGCTATAGCAATAGTTGGTGTTGCCACCACACATGTGGCCCTGAAAACTCAGGGACTCAGAGACCTTAAGAAATGTCCCTAAGGCCACTGCAGGAAGATGAGCAGACCCTTTCTAAGGGATAATTAACCAGTCCTAAATCACGTAGCAAGTGGGATGCATTAATAATTCACAGGCAGCCGTGCCCCCACTTCCTGGGAGATGGCTTTGTATGTCCTTCAGGATACATCCTGGGGCAAGGCCACAGCTGAGCAGCTATCCCGGCAAAGCCAGCCCTGAGCCTGGCCGTGGGAAAGCAGCAGAAATCCTAGACAGCCCGATGGGACTGGCTGGTTTGACCCCTGTATTCATTATGTTTCTTATTTTCTGTATCTTATGATGTTTTGACATCTCTCGAGGGCCTTATAGACCCAGGGAGGGAATGTCCCTCCCAGGGCTGGCCCATTTCCAGGGGTGGTGGACAGCTTGCCTGTTTAGGGGAGGAAAAATGTCATTCTACCCTGCTAGGTTCTGTGGCTGGGCCTAAGTATTAGACTGACATAAGGCAGCATAACAAGGGAAAAGTACACAAATTTACTTAAGATTTTTTACACATGCGTGGGAGCCTTCAGGAGGAAAATGAACACCCAGAGAAGCCGTGAGGCCCCAAAACTTCGACACCTTTTTAACAAAGAGCTGTAAATTGTGGGGATGCGAGAAGGCAAAGGGGCTTGGGCGAGGGGCAGTAGATTGTGGGACAGTGACTAGGAAATTCAGGAGAGGAAACTAGTGAAAACTAGGGGCCACGTTAGCATGTTCCTACAGATCAGCCCCAGTATTGATGCCCAGCTTCTGGTAATAAGAATGTTCTTTTCTTTCTGGTCCAGGGAAGGCACCTTTTTCTCATAGGAAATTTTATGTCTTGCCTTTAGGTAGAAAGGGGAAGTTCAGAGAGTCGCTACTGCATTACTGTTTCTCACGTGCCTTTAGCCCAAAATAACCAGCATGCCAAAGTGGCATATTTTGGGGTGGTATGTTCTGAACCCCTTCACCTGGGACTTGCCTTTCGAATGCAGACTGACCAATCTAAGGCTTTGTCCACACCCACCTTCTTATCCAACTCTCACACCAAGCCAATATTTCCCTCCCCTAAATCACCCCACTCAGGGTACCCGCCTTCATTCTTCAAAGCAGCAATCTTAGGCTGTTTAGTCTGCCCTGCCTGCCTTTCCGTGACAGCCCCAGGGAAGGCTCCAGCCTAGGCTCTCCCCTCGCTCCTGTCTCCTCCTTCCTGCCCATGCTGATGTGTCCCCCGTGGCTCTGCATGGCGTGGCATGTCCCCTTCTCAGCAAGTGTAAGTCATAAATCCTTTCAATGGCTTTGGCCTCTTCATGTCATCTACTCAGTCATGCCTCTGTAAATTAAATCCCAGGTATAATCTCAGAACAGCTGCACAAGGAAGAAGGGCCAAAGGGAGAAGGTGAGAAAAGTAGGCAGGAAACCAAAAAGAAGAAAGACAAAATACCAAAGTGAACAAAATCTGAGCAATAAATAAGGAAACATTGGACTACAGGGGTATCCTTCCCTTCCCAGCGTAGGTAGGGACAGTGACAACAGGTGACCTGAAGGAAATATTGGCTAGAAAAGGCCACAATAATAAATAATAGTACCACCTATATTTTACATAGACCTTTATCATTTTCAAATTATCTCATTTGAGCCTAAAAACATCTGGTTTTCAGATCCATTTGTTCAACAAAATATTTATTGCATGCAGGAACCAGATTTCAGACAAATCAGGTGTCAGATAGCCCTGCTCCAGGGTTTAGAGGTTTTTCCTTCTAGCTCCTGGTTGTAGAAGCCTGGGCTGTGCAAGTAATTAAATAATGGTGGTAAGATTGTTGTTAATTATAGAATAAATTAACATATTCATGTTCATAGCAGCATTATAAACAAATAGCAAGAAGTGGGATCTGCCCAAGTGTCCATCGATGGGTGAGTGGATAAACAAAATCTCGTGTATAAACACAAATAACATCATTCAGTCTTAAGAAGGGAAGAAATCCCGTCACATGCTATGACATGGATGAACCTTGAGGACAGTATGCTGAGTGAAATAAGCCAGTCACAAAAAGACAAATACTGTCTGATTCTACTTATATGAGGTATCTAGAGTAGGAGAATTCACAGAAACAGAAAGTAGAATGGTGGTTACCAGGAGGTGAGAAGTAGATAGCCATTCTTTAATGGGTATAGAGTTTCAGTTTTGCAAGATGAAAAAGTTCTGGAGATCCATTACACAACAATGTGAATACACCTAACACTAGTGAACTATTACGCACTTACACATGGTTAAGATGCTAAGTTTCATGTTATGTGTTTTCTACCATAATTTTAAAAAATAATGTGTACAGTGAACTGAAAGAGAGAGAAAGCTGTCTGAATAATCATAGTTTGAACAATCATAGTTAGCTGAAGTCATCCATATTTAAACTGCACTATGGTACCTGTGACCAATGATTATGAACTTTCCTGCTGCATCATGGGACCATAATGACACTTACAGTCACCACGTGGTGTATACTGTGCTGTGTGCTCTAATACACTAGCATGTGGAGCATGCAGCAGCCCTACCCAGCAGTGGTCACTGTTGTCCAGTTTACAGAGGCACAGACACAATACATAACTTGCCTAAACCACACAGCTAGTGAGGAACAGATGTGACCACAGCTTCATCTGGCTGCAGACCCCAGGTCCTTAACCACGATACATACTGCCCCTTTCAAAATTAATGTGATGACTCTTTGCATACCATATTAGCTAATGACAGTAATACATGGACACAATGTATAAATAAATAAGTGAACATATATTGAAGTGTATGTTCCCCTAAACTTTACCGATAGGGTGTGATAGGACGGCCTTGCTAATAAACTAACAGAGAAAAATAAACCACCTAACAGAAAAAAAGGAGGGAAAGATCACTGCCCCTTATCTGATTAACCACAGGGACCTTAACTCACTGCCTTTAAGAGTAATCACATGAGTTTTAAATCGCTGTCTTTGAAAATTAACCACCTGTGGAGATTGTTTTTACAGTATTTGAAAAGAGCTGAGCAGAGAGAAAGGAAGTGTAAATCCTCCTCCTGTACATTTGCCAGACCAGTCTGGCCAGACAATATCCCAGAGAAGATTAATAAACCAGTCTCCAGGAGAAGAAAAAAAGGGAAAAGCGAATACCCTAACATCTCATAGCCGTATCCTGCTAATCAAGCTACAGCAATACGTTTTTTGTTCCCTCTTTCCAAGCCCCCAGTAAAAAGCCCAAGCTGCTTGGCCTCAACACCCGCATTCCTTTCTTTCACTTGTGGGCTATGCCCTTTTCCCTTTTTCTCTTGGAAAAACTAAAATAAACTTCTTACTTCTATCCCGATCTTTGTGTCAAGAATTCTTTCTTCCCCCATGCCATGAGCCCCTATCCTAATAGGGTGGCCATCAGAAAATTTTAGAGACCAAATTTTATATCTGGGGCATACTTAAACTAAAGCATTACTTAACTGGATCTATTTTTACTGGCTAAATCTAGCAGCTTTACTTACCTGTGCTAAACTATAAGGTCTCTGAAAGCCAGGATCCTCCCTCATTTGTCCTTGAACCCAACCACCTAGTACAATAGTTGGCACATAGTAGGCCCTCAATAACAATTTTCTGATTAAGGATGGCAAAATCTTGGTAACTGTTGAAGTATATGGGGTGCTTTACTGGCTACATAATTTATGAGGCCAAGGTGCAAAATGAAAATGCAGGCACTTGTTCAGAAATGATTAATAATTCAGAAGTCAATACCCAGGGCCCTTCCAAGTGTGAGATCCTGTGTGCATAGGTCGTAGGTCCATGAAGCGGGCCCTGCAGGGGAGTGAATTCATAAGGATCTAATCTACTATTCTCTCTACTTTGGTATATTTTTAAAACTTTCAATAATAAAACATTCTGAACGTTTGTTGGCTAACTAGATGTTCATTTGTAGGCGCTGCTATCTAATAATAGTTCTCAAAGTGTACTCTGTACTCTCCACACAAGCACGATCAGCATCACCTGAGAACTTGTTTACAACGCTAATATCTGAGCCCTGCCCCCAGCCTACTGAATCAGAGACTCTGGGGGTGGGGGGAGTAGCCTGTTTTATCAATTCCCCCCCAGGTGACCTGCAAGCTGCAGCTTGAGAACCACTGGAATATATGTTGCCTAAGTCCACACATGTAGTTATTAGCAGAACCAGGACTTAAGCCCAAAGGTCAGGCTGTGAGTTTATTCTCTCTTCATTATATTACACAACAACAAGATAGAAAGTGGAGCCAGAAAAGCAGCCAATTACGCAGCAAAAGTCTCAGATGACTCTAGAGTATAGACTGCCCTGGTCTAGAATCCCCAAGCCGTACAGCCCCTGAGGAGCACTGTGTGATGTGCAGGTGTACCTGCTATAAGGGACAACCTGGTGGGGCCCATCCAGCCACCACCAGTGAAGAGCATTTCCTAAAGACATCACCGTGTCCACAGCTGAGTACCGGCATCGAAGTTTAAAGTGACAACTGGGACATTCAACAAAACATCAAAGTGGGCTAACTTTGAGAAGTGAGCTGTGGGTTGAATTGTATTCCCAGAAAGCTATGTTCAAGTCCTAACTCCCAGTACCTGTGAATGTGACCTTATTTGGAAATAGGGTTTTCGCAGATATAATCAAGTTAAGATGAAGTCACACTGGAGTAGGGTGGGCCCTAATCCAATATGACTTGTGTTCTTATAAGAGGACAAGCGGCGCAGACACATATACAGGGAGAGCCCTGTGCAGACAGAGGCACTGATGGATGTGATGCATCTAGAAGCCAAGGAATGCCGCAGATTGCTGGCAAACCACTAGAAGCTATAATGGGGGCATGGGACAGATTCTCCCTCTGAACCTCCAGAAGGAGCCAGCCCTGTAGACACCTTGATTTCAGACTTCTGGCTTCCAGAACTGGGAGAAAATACACTTCCGTTCCCTAAGCCACCCAGTTTGTGGCACTTTGCTATGGCAGCCCTAGCAAACTTAAACACCGTAGAACGTGTTTTAGAAGAGAAACAATCAGACAAGCGGAAAGGAGATGGCCGTAGGAGCAAGAGCTGGGGACAGATCCTAGCTCAGGCTCTCATTGATGCCTTCAGCACTGGTCAGTCCTCAATGTTTGTGAGGTGCAGGGCACAAATGAAGCCCATGTTCCATGGGGCTAAATCCTTTTTAAATTTTTAAAATTTTTTTAGAGACAAGGTCTTGCTCTGTTGCCCAGGTTGGAGTGCGGTGGCATAATCATAGCTCACTGCACGCTCGAACTCCTGGGCTCAAGCAATCCTCCTGTCTCAGTGCCCTGAGTAGCTGGGACTACAAGGTCTTGCTATGTTTCCCAAGCTGGTCTCATACTCCTTGACTCTAGGGATCCTCCCTCCTCAGCCTCCCTAGGTGCTAGAATTACAGGTGTGAATCCTTAGGAGTTAGAACGAAGGAAACGAAGTCCTAAGTTAAATACGTCTTATCCTCCTACCTTGACAAATATTCCTTCTCAGTAATCTGAAGGCCAGGTTCGCATCGGGAATTCTTGGACCCTCCAGAATACTCTGGAAGCATGGAAGAACTATTTTTTAACTGAAGATACCTTAGCTTGTCAAGGGTTAATTAACTCTCTTTGGAAAACTTTAAGAAGACAACAACCAACAAGCAACGAGCCATGCATGATTCAGGTAAGCTTAATAAGAATTATCAAATTGTCATGTTGGAAATAATATTAACAGCCATCTGTGACATCTTCACATTTTAAAAAGTTATTCCTTTGGGGGAAAGTTTATTCTTTCACTATTCTACTTTCAACCAGGGAGCCCAAACTTGACATTTGTTTGCTACTTTTCTCTCCATAGAAATAAATATAACATAATTTTCCCTGAAGGAAGGTGCAGGAAAAAAATCTCTAGTTTTCAGTTAACAAGGGATCTGAGGCTCTTTTTTCAATGGTTTAACTATACCTCTGGGTCAGATTCCTTCTTTTGAAATAATTAGATTATGGTGATACATTGAAACTAGCTTTCTTCAATAACATTTTTATTTTTTAGCAGTTTTAATAGAATTCAAATGTTTATTACTACCTATATCTATAAATCAGCACATTTACCTAATTTCAATGAAAATGTGAATAGGCTAGTCAGTAGGGGGCCTTGTAAGACATTTGGTACTTGGGAAAGAATTTAACAAATATTCATATTAGAATCATTTTCTGTTCGCAAGGCATAGATTAATAAGTAGAGGGCAGAGAAGCAAGGGGGCATTTCCTTTTACTTTCAACTAATAGGTCAGTTTCATCCTCTAAATGTTACATAAAATCCAATGATTTTTGAAAAGCAGAATAATGAAAGAATAAAATTTCCCCCAAAGGAATAATGTTTTGAAGTTTAAAGGTGTCACAGACGTTTGTTAATATTATTTTAAACATGACAAGTTTGATAATTCTTATGAATGTTACCTAAATGAAGTTAATATTTGGCCATTGGGGACATAGCCTGGCCATGTCACAGCCTGGCCAAATGCTGCCTCTGCTTTTAGGATTTCTCGTGAAACTTAATGGTAACAATAGTTTTTTGAAAAAAAAAAAATTAATGTCATTTAGAGTAGGTAACTTAATTAGCACTGTATAACTTTTCCCTTTTATTTTGATTTTTAGAATGTGTCCTGGAAAGGGACTAGAAACTAGAAAGAAGAAAGAGAAATGCTATACAATTATTATAACTGCCCACATTTTTTCCAAAAGAAGCCATTTCTTATAAAGTTTAGACAGGGTCACCTATGACTTTGTGTGACAATATTGAAGGATGAAAGAAAGTCCAAGAAATCATTTTTCTTTTTTCCATCCACTGTAAAGTAATTTACAGAGCAGTCCTATTGTAAGGCAACACTGGAATGTTTCTAAAGGAGAGACAAGGTGAAACAATTGCTGTATTTTGAAATATGCTCAGGGAGAGACAGGGCTGTTGCTAAGAGCTTGGCAGCTGGCCGGGAGCAGTTTGGCTGTGCGTCACACATCCTCAATAACTTACCAGAAGCCAGAATCTGGTCCTCCATTTTATGTACTTAAAAGCACAATCTTGTCACATCCCACAGTTGGTCAGATTGGTGCTAACCAAATTCAGAAAAGACTGATGGTATATAAATCAGAATGCCGAATTGCTAATTTATGATGATAAATTGACTAACTTATTTACATCGATTTTCTAATGTCTCTGAGATGGCTCAGGCATCCAACCCGGATACTCATTTCTGGGCACTGAGGTTCTTGGAAAGCCACATGAGTGACCAGAGGTTGCTTGGCAAGCACAGAGTTAGAGCAAAGAGCAGTAGTATAACATTTTTAAGGGCAACTCCATTGACTTTATGATGAAGCCCACAGCAGATGTCTGATCAGATTGCTACTGTCTTCCAGAATATTTATCTTGTAGTTTTAAAATTCCTTTTCATCTTTTATCAGGGCCCACCTCATGATCAGAATTGATTTGTAGTTATTTGAAATAAAAGATACTCATGTGAAGTCAAGGCTTTAGAGCTATATAATAGACAGCAGAACTTTATACATATTTTTGACTCTTCCAAATTTATCGTGGGTTGATTAGAGATGAAGCTGTAAAAGAGATAATAAACAGCTGTAACCCTAAAATACTGATGACACAGGAGATCCAGTGATGGACGGTAATTGATCGATTTATCCCAAGGAAGCAAAGGAGTCCTCTGATTGGCTGGTTATATGCACAAAAGGCCAGCCCCTTTGCACAAAAGGTGAAAATTGTTGACCGGTGGGGAACCAGCATTCTGAGAGGATAACATTAAAGAAAAGTTTAGAGGAGAAAAGGAGAGAAGGAGCAGAAATCCACACTGAAAGCTTCGGTGGTGGACACAAATGCAACGACAACTAGAATATGTTTCAGAAGGGAGGGAACAGCCATGAGCAGACTGAGAGAGGAGCCCTGGCAGCTGGGGACAAGGGACTCACTATGTTCCTTCCCAACCCTTAAATGTCACAAAGAAAACTTATGAATCATTTTATTCATCCTCTATCTACATGTTCTCTGATTGTATTTAAACATGTTTCATAATTTTTATTAGTCTTTTAAATAGGATTTACATACATTAATTCAGACAGTATTAAAAGGTATGGAGTGGTCCTTCAAAAAATTAAAAATAAAATTACTATATATCCAGCAATTCTACTTCTGGGTACATATACCCAAAGGATTGAAAGCAGTGTCTTGAAGAGATATTTGCACACTCCTGTTCATAGCACAGCGCTATTCATAATAGCCAAGAAGTAGAAGCAACTCAAGTGTCCATCAACAGATGAATGGATAAAGAAAATGTGGTATATGCATACAGCAGAATATTATGCAGCCTTAAAAAGGTAGGAAATTCTGACACATGCTACACCAGAGATGAACTTTAAGGACATTATGCTAAGTGAAATAAGCCAGACACAAAAGGACAAATATTGTACAATTCCACTTATATGAAGTACCTAGAGTAGGCAAATTCACAAAGACAGAAAGTAGAACGGTGGTTACAGGGGCCAGGGGCGGGGGGTAATGGTTGTTTAAGGAGCAGGGAGTTTCAGTTTGGAAAGATGAATGGTGGTAATGGTTGCACAACAATGTGAATATACCCAATGCCACTGAATGGTACATTTAAAAATAGTTAAAATGGTAAGTTTTGTTATTTGTATTTTATCACAATAAAAAAATCATTTATTAAAAACTAAAGTATGGAGTAAAAAGTAAGTTTCTTTCCCATTTCATCTCACGGAGTTCCAATGCTGCACCAGTTGTAGGTACTTTCAGCAGAAAGGGATTTAATATGAGGAATTAAATGCTTATAAAATCTCTGGAAGGGCTAGAAAAGGAAATTTCAAAAGGCTACCCCTGGAGTTATGAAGTTCAAGAGCAGACACCATGGCTGTGATCCAGAGTTCAAGAAGCCAGTGTAGCCTCCATCACCAAAACCATCTCTCAGCATCCACACATGGCTGCTGGCCCTGGAGCGTGGAGTCCAGCCACTCGTGTCCTATGGCCTTGCCTAGCAGCTGAACACAGCAGCAGGAAGATGCCCTATGCTTCCTTCTATTTCCCAAATCATGCATGAGTGTATCCAACCAAGAGAGCTACCTTCACTTTCAGGATCCTAGCTGCAAAGGAGTCAAGGAATGTAAACTCTATGGTCAAGATGGCACCTTAAAATGAGGGTGGGCCGGGCGCGGTGGCTCATGCCTGTAATCCTAGCACTCTGGGAGGCTGAGGCGGACGGATTGTTTGAGCTCAGGAGTTCGAGACCAGCCTGAGCAAGAGTGAGACCCCGTCTCTACTAAAAATAGAAAGAAACTAATCGGACAACTAAAAATATATAGAAAAAATTAGCCGGGCATGGTGGCGCATGCCTGTAGTCCCAGCTACTCGGGAGGCTAAGGCAGAAGGATCGCTTGAGCCCAGGAGTCTGAGATTGCTGTGAGCTAGGCTGACGCCACGGCACTCACTCTAGCCAGGGCAACAGAGTGAGACTCTGTCTCAAAAAAAAAAAAAAAAAATGAGGGTGGACTGGGAGCTGAGTAAGTCAGCCCACAGTTGAGCACACCCTCCCCCAGGCAACCACTGCTGTCAATGACTTTGGGATCTTTCTAGAGATAAGCTCTGCATAAATAAACATGATCACATGATCATAGATATATCTTTTTTATTAAACACAATAGTGCCATACTCATCACACTTTTCCACACCTTATTTTTTTTCCACTGAATACATGATATATGAAGAATATAGTTTTACATCATTCTATTTAACATAAAAGTACAATTTTCAACACTAAAATTTTTTTGCTGCATGCTTTAAGGGATTAGACGACATTCAGGGTGATTTCACTCTTGATTGCACTTTCATATGGTAATGAGTTTTTAATAGAATCATCTGAATAGAATAGCCTTGACCTCATGAAAGAAAGTTCTTGCATGTTCTAAGAAACAAATGGTCTTTTTATGCTGTTGTGCACACCCTCTTGCCTTCTACACATAACCGGTGATGTCCATTCTAGACCAAATGGTGAGCTGCTCTACTGCACATTTGGTCTGCTATAAGTCACCTGAAGAGATCATGACCTCTCTTGTGGCTAAAATAAATTGTACACTGTGGGAGAAGCTGTCAACGCCACACCCATATCTCCTGGTAGGAGCCACGTTCATGGATGCTGGCCTGACTGCCAACTGTCTGCAACCACAACTCTGCCTGGAGGCTCTTTCTGGCTTTGGCAATTTGTTCTGCCTGCACAGGGGCAAGATGGAAATGCCAGGAAATGAATGTCCCCAGAATGCAGCTCTCAAAAGTGGAGTTGGTGGACAAATGCCCTTTCTTTCTCCCCCATTGGGTAGGAAAACTCTGGGGTCCCTCTGTTTAGTGGCCCAAAAGTCCCCAGCAGGGTTGAGCCCAGTGTCCATGGCAGCGACTTGTTCAATCACGCACTCTGTATCAGCTCCCTTTCCTTTCCTGCTCATTGTTCCCTGGAGCTACCTTCCCAAATAAACTACTCGGGCTTGAATCCTTGTCTAAAGGCCTGTTTCTGGGACGCGTATGTTTGCGAAAGTTGGGCCGCACACCTGGGAGGCGCTAGAGGCACACTCATGGGGGAAACCCAGTCCACAAATTTCTGACAGCGACATCAGGACTCTGATTGCACATTTCCAATGAGGGAGCTGTGATGTGTTCCCCAAAATTCATATGTTGAAGCCTTAATCCTTAGCACCTCAAAGTGTAACCGTATTTGGACATAAGAACTTAAGTAGGTAATTAATTCAAAATGAGGTCTTTAGGGTGGGTCCTAATCCAATATGACTGGTGTCCCCCCAGGAAAAGGAGATGAGGAGAAAGGCACAGAGGAAAGACCAAGTTAGGACACAGGAAAGCAGTCCCCCTTGATTTTGGACTTCCAGCCTCCAGAACTGTGAGAAAACATATTTTTTTGTTTAAGCCACCCAGTCTGTGGCATTTGGTTATGGAAGTCCCAGCAAACCAATACGGGAGCCTACAACATGGCAGTCCATTTCATTGCTAGAGTCTTGTGGATGTTGAAAAGTTCTCTGCATGGACCGAAATCCTCTCCCCCACAACAACGTTTATTTCTGCCTTCAACCCACAAGAAATCTGCTTCCCCTTTTATGTGACAACTGTCACTCATTCACAGAACTAAAGAATTCTAAAGCTAGAAAGTATCTGAAAAGGTCCCCTAGGGGCCTCGTCCAGAGCTCACCCCCCACTGGTGGCAGACAAAGGCAGGGAGGGTGAAACCAGGGTTTTTATATCAACTGCTAACGTGCAATATAAATAGGAGGCTGCCAACAGTTAACCATTCTTCTAGGAAGAAAATACAATTTTGGTTTCTGTCACGCTGTCACTTGTTTCTTTGACAGAGTGATTGGAAGGATAAAGTATTAAGAACTATTCATCTAGTCCTTCATTTTATAGTAAAAAAGCAAGGCCTAGACAGATTAGGTGAGGTCACACAGTTTGTGACAAAGCTCAGATCAAAACCTAGGGTTTTGGCACGGCATGGTGGCTCACACCTATAATCCTAGCACTCTAGGAGGCCGAGGGGGAGGATCACTAGTGGTCAGGAGTTTGAGACCAGCCTGCGCAAGAACAAGACCCCCATCTCTACCAAAAATAGAAAAATTAGCCGGGTGTGGTGGTGTGTGCTTTTAGTCCCAGCCACTCTGTGTCAAAAAAAAAAAATTCAAAAAAAGAAGAAAAACACACCAGGGTTTTGGGGTCTGGTCCAGCCTTTCTTCTACTTCTTGAAAGTTAGCCTCTCCCCCTCCCCCCAATCTCTGTTAGATGACAAACATCACTCCTCACCATTGGTCCTCAACCCCTTTTTTCTCTTTTCAATCTTGAGCACTCTCCTTTGCAGTGTCACCTGGGTTCTTCAGGAAGCAGAAGCTGAGATAGAGCTGGGAGTGCACACAATTTATTGGGTGGTGAGGATGCCTCGGTAGATAAAGGGGGGATGAGAAGGGAAAGCCTTAGGCCCATGGTGCTTATGTGGCCCCTGGAAGAGGCCAGGGGGAACCTCGTCCTGTGCTGCACATCTCACAAAGTCTTGCCTAAGCCAACGACTGCTCCAAGGTTGCCCACTGGCTGAGTCCCTAGTGGGCAGAGACGGCTGGGCCCTGGTCCTTCCACTGTGCTCAGTGATCGGGTGGGTGGGAGCTGCCTGGGCAGAGTGTGGTTTAGGCCCAAAGCTGAGGAAGTGCCTAAAGGTGCTGCAGGCGGAGGCTATCAGATGCTTGCATCCCTCGCTGCTGAGTGGCCAGTTCCTCCTGCAGGGAGAGCCCAGCTGCACACCCTCATGGCTTCCACACGTGGCCACACTCTGGGCTCTTGGGTTTCCTGTTAAAATATTGTTCTTGGGGCCTAGCATAGCATGCTGGTGTGATGCAAAGTACAGCAGGTATCATCTCCTGCATCTGTTCTCTGCACCTCTGCGGATCTAGCTTAAGACTGCCTGGAATCTTCTAGTGCACTTATCACCCTGTTGGCTTATAATGAGCTTGCAATCAACTACACCCCATGGCCTTCGGTCTCTCTCCTCTCACACCGATTTTTGTGCAGTTGATCTGGATACCTAAATGCAGGCATTTTATATTTTGATTAAGACTTCCAGATCATTTCTGACTAGCTGCTGATACACATGTCAAGATCTTTACTCAGAGACCTTTTTTTTTATTTGTAAAAAAACCCAGAATTTCACAAGTAATAAATGTCTTCAGCCTTGTTCCTAAGTTTGAGAGTTTACCTAGATCTAGATTAGTGAAGACCTAGTAAATTATTCTAAATGTGGTAGGTAAAATCAAGCCCCACTCCCATCATAGCTATTATAGTTATAAACTTGATATTAACTACAAACTTGCTGAGAATAGATTTCTCCATCAAAAATTCTGATACACCATATAACAAATATTTAGATTCTAAATTATAAATAAATATTCCTTAGAACTACTAAAAACACCTTTCTAATTTATAAGAAAACTTTCACCATTCTTAACAAAGAACTTGGAAACTCAACTTTAAGATAACAAGATACAGAATAAATATAGATTTAACATCAGTTTTATGGTACCAGGTTTGTAAATATTTGGTAACCTTTTCCTTGTCTGTTTAAACAGACTAATGGCTGGCTGAAAGCTTGTCATCTCAAAGAACCAGTTCAGCAGCTGCAGGTCTTCTAATTTTTAAAAATTAAAATACAACTAGGGCCTGTAGTTTCTGGCTTCAGTTATAAACTCTTGCCAAGGTTGAATTAAAGAATATGAGGCTTATAATTTCTGTTTCCACTTGACCAATAATACTAGTGGGGTCTCTGTTCACTTTCATCTCTGTGTTGAGCTGAAATCCACAGTGTTGATTTGAGGGGGCTGTATCTTTACGGTGATATGTTAACAGTCCATGCAGAGTCTCCAAGGGAAGCTAATGGGTACCCAAAAAGCTCTAAGTGTGAAATAGTAGTAACTTCCCCTCTTTGCCTCGGCCTCCCAGAGTGCTGGGATTGCAAGCGTGAGCCACCACGACCGGCCCCACACGTATTCTTCCATGTCATCCGCTCATTATGTTTAAAGCTTCTCCTACTTGGTTCATAGCTGTTTTTGAAGTGAGTTCTCTCCCATGTTGATTTATATCTTTCTGTTTTTTCTTGTGTTTCTGAGTCCTCTAGTCAATCAATATTAAGTCCTTGACACAAATCCTCTTGGCACGAATCATAGATGTAGACAACTCTATGATGTTAAATCATAAATACTTAAAAGCCAGACAGCACAGAATCTGGAGTCAGAAGATTGGTTTTGAGTTTCCACCCTTTTTTCATCTGACCTGGGGCAAACAATTTAAACTCTCCAAACTTCAATTTCCACAATCATAAAATTGTGGAAATATACCTTGTGAAGATCACATAAAATAACAGTTAATATCTGTCATGTAATTTCTAAATGTCAGACTGTGATTTAAGGTCACAAAATTATATTATTAACTCATTCAAGCTTTCCAGTAACCCCATGAGAATCCTATGATTACCATCATTTTTGCAGATGAAGAAAATGAGGCATAGAGAGAGGATTAAAAAAAAAGAAAACTAGTCCAAGGTCACACAGATAGGAAGTCATAGAGCTGGGATTTGAAGCTAAGCAGCCTGACACCAGAACTTGACCTCTGTGCTGTGTTGCTTCTGTGAAAACATCTGCAAATACCTTTTAATAGCCAGAAAGTGATGTGCACGTGAATTATGAGTCCATGTATCATAATTCATATAGTCTATATAAATGCAGCAGGATATATGTTTAAATGTGTTACAGGGCATTTCATTATTCACCATCTAACCAGGTACTTCACTAAAGTACAATTAGATGAGTCAAAAATACATTAGTAAATAGTTAGATAAACCAGACCGGTGATTCCCCAATGTGGCTGAGTGTCAGAGATCACCTGCAATGACTGCAAACCCTTGGGTCCCAACGCCGATGTCCTGAATTTCTGGGGAGGACTCAGCAATCTGTACTAGCAGCCACAACAACAACAAAAGACCACCCGCCCCAGGTGAATCCAAGGACCAGTTAGATTTGGGAATAAGTAGAGTGGCAGATATCTTGAGATCCCTTTCAACAATCTGATTCCATGAATCCCTCAGGAACTTCTTGACAACGGTTTTCTACTGCCTGAATAGTCATGTCATTCAGACAGCTCACTTTGTAAGCAACTTTGAACATCATCTAGGGAGTATATGAGACACTTAATGAATTTCTCATACAAAATACTGGACTTATCTGTGATTTGTCACAACCACAGTTCTGTAAATTAGAAGGCTAGTTGGTCACATCACATCAGTTTCCCACTGGGTCACATCACAGATGGGAAAAGCAACTTGTGCACTTACTATGTGTAATGTTTTTGTGCTATGACAGCTACAGGCAAATACTAAAAGTCTTTCTTAACAATGATAATCTGGGTTTAGAAACTGGTTTGTAGAACTAAGTGTAATCGCTATTAGAGGGGAATTATTTTATTTATCATACAAATGTTCTTAAAGCTATTCTAATGCTATCGTTTCAAAAAGGTAGCTAAATGTGAGAATCTATTTTCACAAAAATGTTTTTTTCCTTAGGGATTTGCTTAGTTGTTCCAGGCTGCTAAACAGAATATCATAGGATGGGTAGCTCATAAACAATGGAAATGTATTTCACACAGTTCTGGGGCTGGGAAGTCCAAGATCAAGGTGCATGGTTTACAGATGCCTTCTATAGATGCCTTCTAGCAGTGTCCACATGGTGGATGGGGCAAGGGAGCTCTCCGCTAATCCCATTCACGAGGGCTCCACCCTCATGACCTAATCACTTCCCAAAGGCCCCACCTCCTAATCCTATCACCTTGGAGGTTAGGATTTCAACATATGAATTTGGGAGGGACACAAATGTTCAGTCTATAGTATGATTTAAGGTCAATGACAACCAGGTGTGGTGGCTTATGCCTGTAACCCTAGCACTCTGGGAGGCCACGGTGGGAGGATTGCTTGAGGTCAGGAGTCTGAGACCAGCCTGAGCAAGAATGAGACTCTGTCTCTACTAAAAATAGAAAAAATTAGCTGGGTGTGGTGGTATGTGCCTGTAGTCCCAACTATTCGGGAGGCTGAGGCAGGAGGATCATTTGAGGCCAGGAGTTTGAGGTTGCTGTGAGCTAGGCTGATGCCATGACACTCTAGCCTAGGCAACAGAGTGAAACTCTGTCTTAAAAAAATAAATAAATAAAAGAAAGAAGAAATGTAAAAAAAAAAAAAATTAAAGAAAAGAAGTAATTTAAGGTCAATGACAAGCTGGGTAGGAGTTTAAGATAAAAAGTAAGGAATAAGAAAAGAAAAATATTCTACATACTGAAGTCATACATGTGGTATGTTACTGCTCCTGTTTTGTCATTCTTCATACCATGTGATTTTTAAAAATGTACTAAAAACACTTTTTTGATTAAAAAAAAGGAATATATGGTAAGTACTAATTACACAAAAGGTGTTCAGTTTTAAGTATTTTGCTTTCACCTAAGTCACCCACCCCCTGAGACCACCCTCCCTTGAGGCAACCACTGGTAGCATACCGCTGATACTTACAACCTTCCAGAAATGTTCCATGCACATATGAGCATGTGTGCGTGCATGCACACACTCGGTAGTTAAGTGCAGAGCTCTGGTGTCAGGCCGCCTGGGTTTGCCATAGGTGGGCTCAGCCACCATCTGAGCAATGCTGACCAAGTTGCATTTTCTTAGTTGTAAAAAAGGGATAATATAATAATATCTACCTCATAGGGTTGTCGGATGATCAAATGAGTTGATACATATGAAGAGCTTATAACCAAGCCTGGCATATTACAAGTACTTATAAACATTATATATGTTTATTATTATATCTGAGCCCTGTGTTTACACAAATAGAAGCACATCTCAACTTACCTCGCTTAATATATTTAATATAGGCATTTACAGCTACACCTACTCTTCATTGCAGCACGATGCCCAGTGGCACGGACAGGCCCCATGTTATTTACCATTCCCCTGTAGACAGACATCTATTCTGTCATCAAGATTTTGCTTTTACCAACAATGTTGTGCCAATCCTTCCTGCACATGGGTCCTTTGCAACATGCATTGCTCTATGCAGAGGGTAAGTTCTAGAATGGCCAGGTCTGGCACCCATCATTTGAATCAACATCAAATGGGGCTACAGAGTAGGCTTTAAGTGAGTAGGTACAAAATACACTTCAAGCAACTCTCCAGGGTAGAAGGATAAGAAATCAGTGAACAAATGCCACATAAACAGTACAAGCAGACCTGTAATGGGACTTCCAAACACTTAAGAGCCTTTCTTAATTCCTGGTGGCAGGCAGTATTTTCAGAAGACCGTCATTGCTATCACAAACAATCACAAAGTCACCAACGGAGACATCCCTTGCTAAAGCCCTCTTAGCTCCAATCACTGCCCCTGGCACATTCTCTCAGCCCACTTGTCCAGGCTGATGTGGAACAATGTGTTCTAGTCTGTGGCCAGCTGAAGAGCAAGGTTCAAATGAGACCAAGGGCATAGCACCAGCAGTGAATGTAGCCAAAGGATCGTGGGAGAAATCCTTAGTCCCATGGGAGCGGCTCCTCCTCTTTCAGATGCAGGAAGGGCGGCCCAGGGAAGGTGCGATTTGCCAAAGGTCTTAGATCGCATACTTCCTGACTGCCGTTCTAGTCGCCTTTCTGCCGTGCTACTGAGCTCCCACGGCGCCTAAAAGGACACCCTGAGTGAAGTACTGGAGTTGGGAGGTGTGTGTGGGAGTGTGTATGTGAGCAAGAGTGTGTGTGTACGCAAGTGTGATGTGGCAGGAGAAACAAGTCTTGCCACACAGAAACCTTTCCCTGGGCTGAGGCAGAACTCTTGGACGAAGCTTTCTTATTATACTTCCGCCTCTTTAAAAATTTTTTACTATAAAAAATTTTGAGCCTATGTAAAAGAAAAATTGCTTAATAAACTGTCATATACCTATCACCATCTAATTTATCAACATTTAACCAATCTTGCTTCATCTATATCGGGTGAGGCTTTCTTCTTTGTTTTTTAGTATACAAATACATCTTTACGATAATTTGTTTCAAAATAATCCAAAGGGAAGAAGAAATGGGTACAAATATAGATGAAGCAAGACTGATCATGAGTAGATAACTTTTAGGAAGTTATCACAGTGAGGAATGAGAACATGGGAATTATACTATTCTGTTTTTGAAACTGAAATTTTCTTTTTAAAAATTTTTAATTATTATGGGTACATTATAGTTGTATATCTTTACAGGGTACATGTGATGTTTTGATACAGGCATACGATGTGAATTAATCAAATCAGGGTAATTGGGGTATCCATCACCTCAGGCATTTATCATTTCTTTGTGTTGGGAACATTCCAATTCCACTCTTTTAGTTATATAAAGTATACCCTAACTTATTGTCGATTATAGTCGTTTTGTTGTGCTATCAAAAAATGTTCATTCGGCTGGGCACGGTGGCGCACGCCTGTAATCCTAGCTCTCTGGGAGGCCGAGGCGGGCGGATTGTTTGAGTTCAGGAGTTCGAAACCAGCCTGAGCAAGAGCGAGACCCCGTCTCTACTAAAAATAGAAAGAAATTAATTGGACAACTAAAAGTATATAGAAAAAATGAGCCGGTCATGGTGGCGCATGCCTGTAGTCCCAGCTACTCGGGAGGCTGAGGCAGGAGGATCGCTCGAGCCCAGGAGTGTGAGGTTGCTGTGAGCTAGGCTGACGCCACGGCACTCT
>CAUYRB010036451.1:0-22538 GCA_963574695.1 Propithecus perrieri
CCAATTAATTTCTTTCTATTTTTAGTAGAGACGGGGTCTCGCTCTTGCTCAGGCTGGTTTCGAACTCCTGAGCTCAAACAATCCGCCCACCTCGGCCTCCCAGAGAGCTAGGATTACAGGCGTGAGCCACTGCGCCCGGCCAGGATCTCGGATATTAAACCTAGCAGGGATGATCACCACCTCCGCCCCTACCCCAAATATACTTCCTTTGTTGGAACAAGCTTAGTCTTACTCTTTTGTCCTGATCATCACTCTTCACTGAATCTTTTCTGGTTTCTTCACATCATTTGTAATGTGACTGAGGTCCAAATTAGAGCTGATAAAGGTCACAGACGTGAAGTATACAGCTTGATGGATTTTCGCATGTCTGTCCCCCTGGCTAACCACCGCCCCATTCAGGACGTGAGCCATTTCTGTCACCTGGGGGCCTCCCCCACAGGCAGCCACCACCCTGACTTGATCACCATAGATTGGCTTTGCCTATCTTAGAACTTTACCTAAATGGAATCACGCAGTACATGCTCTTTGGGGTCTGGCTTTCTTTTGCCTAACATTGTGTCTGTGAGGGTCACCGACGTTGTCGTGTGTCACAGTAGTCAACCCTTCTTTATTGCTGTATAGTATTCCTCTTCACGGCTTCTTACTTTTTTTTTTTTTTTTTTTGAGACAGAGTCTCACTCTGTTGCCAGGGCTAGAGTGCCATGGCATCAACCTAGCTCACAGCAACCTCAAACTCCTGGGCTCAAGCGATCCTCCTGCCTCA
Organism: Propithecus perrieri; assembly: GCA_963574695.1. Lineage (NCBI taxonomy): Eukaryota > Metazoa > Chordata > Mammalia > Primates > Indriidae > Propithecus > Propithecus perrieri. The sequence continues at coordinate 764 of CAUYRB010036451.1, forward strand.
GCCTCCCAAGTAGCTGGGACTACGGGTGCGCACCACTACGCCTGGCTAATTTTTTCTATATATTTTTAGTTGTCCAGTTAATTTCTTTCTATTTTTAGTAGAGACGGGGTCTCGCTCTTGCTCAGGCTGGTCTCGAACTCCTGAACTCAAACGATCCACCCGCCTTGGCCTCCCAGAGAGCTAGGATTACAGGCGTGAGCCACCGCGCCCAACCTTCACAGCTTCTTGAGTGTAGAGTTCATCAGGTCTAACAGAGGACACGGGAGGCCCCCCTACTCCCTCAGTTCTCCGGTCTCCGGCTTTACGTGGACGCAAAGGCCAGAGAGCCACTTGGTTGCTCTCTTCCATCCTTGGGGGCCTTGCGGCACCCAAAGGAACAGAGGAGCATTGTGGGCGAGGGCTTGGGCCCTGGAATCAGGCTTGTGTTCAAATTGCTCATTTGCCACTTCTTGGCAAGTTGACCTTAAGCAAGTCACTGAGCCTTCATTGCTTTTCTTCATCTGTAAAATGTGAATATAATTATACTATTGACCATGTGATATTGCTGTAAAGACTCAATAAAATGATCCAGGAGGCTGGTATTTCAGCGTGGTAGGTGCCTGACAATGCGAGTTATTTTTATTATGGCTTAGACCACCACACACTCCTCCAAACAGGAGGTATGGGATCTTTGCCCAACACACCAATCCATAGCTATTTCCTGGCCAGTTACCCCACCACCTCTCCCAGGCTGTCGGCTCAGGCCTCCATTCTCGCAACTTTCGAAATCGTTTTATAAATGGGCACGGGGGGCAACTAGAACCCAAAAGAAATACAAGGAAGCACACATATATCAGGATCCTTTTACAAGCACCATAATTAAAGCTTTGTATCCTCGTTGAGTCAGACTCATTATCAGGTCTTTGATTCAGGACTTTGAACTTGAGCTTCACAAAGTGCTGAGTGAGGAAGTAGCGTAAGTGCAGAAGGCAGGCAGCAATCAGAGATTCAATCTGGGCTTCCAGATGAGAAGCTGAGCTACCTTACACCCACTCATGATGGTCTGCTGCCTCCCTTAGCCTCAGTCTCCCCATCTGTAAAATGGAAATGACATTATGGCCTTACCTTATAAAGCAGTGGAAATTTTTTAAAAAGTCAGCATAGCCCCTGGGAGCCCCTGGAAACCAGGGGCATTGGGCTTGCCTGGCCTCTCTGAGCAAGGTTATGCTTCGATTCTTTTTTCTTACAATCTCGTAGGAATTGCCGGGCACCGAAACAAAGCTGCCCCTCAGAGGGTTTCACTTTTCCTTTATTCCCACGATTGGCAGCACCAAGAGCCAACCAGGCGTCGCCCTCGTTGCCTGAAGGTGGGATTCTTCAACCGCTAGTCCTGTCCTGCTGAGGCTCCCTGGGACTGGGGCTGGGGCAGAGGGGCTGCCAGGGTTCAGAGAGAGGCTGCTGGAGACTGCATATTGGGCTTCGCTCTTATCTCGGTGGGTTTTATGTGTTCTTCATATCAGTCCCTCGTCAGGTTTTGACACAGCATTTCTCTTTGAGCCTTTCAATTATCTATTAACTCTCTTCAAGGTGTTTTTCACTGAACTCAAATCCTTAATTTTGGTATAATCAAATACATGAAAATGTTCTTCCTTGTGGTTTATGTTGTTGAGTTTTGTTTAAGGAGTGGTTTCCTGCCTCAAGGTCACAAAGATATTCTCCTCCATTTCATTCTTCTAACTTGGTAGCTTTGCCTTCCCACTGAGATCTTTAAGCCCTCCGGAAGCCACCTTTGTGTGTGTTAGATGAGGGCCCTCCAGTAGCAGACCAGTCGTCCCAGCACCAGCTCCTGAACACCCGAATTTCTGATAAGCATGGCATCCTCCTCCCGTGGGCTTCAGGCTTGTGTCTGGACTCCCCTGAACACCAGCTCTTGGAGTCCCAGCTTCAGTCTGCAGGTCTGAGAAGCAACCACGAGAACGGTGAGGTCGTGGCTGTGAGCGAAACTGCTGCATACAGCCCAAGGGGCTGGAGGCAGATGCGGAAGCCGCCAAGCAGGCTCCAGCAGGGCCCAGCAGGCAGGGCGGCCTGGGAGCCCTCCCGGGACTCCAGCCTGCTCCTAATGATCACCTTAGGCGATGACACCTCATTGGGGGGAGGGCAGGGACCTGTCCCTTCTCAAAGGTGTATACCCAGTGCCAGGACTGTGAGGGTGCCTGGGCCCCTGAGCAGCTGCTTGGCTGCCCGCTGCATGTGGTGCAAAGGCTTTCTTCCGGGTGCTGGGAAGATTGGGGGTTTCCAGAAGTCATTGTTTCTGGGTCTTGCTTATTCCCCCAACAGGGTGTGGTGGGAGGGGCTGGACTTGGCAGGAGACCTGGGCTCTGCCCCTGACTCATCCCAGACTCACACGGGGACCCTTTGCGTCTCACATGTAAACTAAGAGATTAGTTCTGTCCAGTGATAAAATTCTGAATTGCCTTTCCTAGCTCAAAAGGACAAGAGGTGTTTATTGAGTGATTACTGAGTGTGGGGGAGTGGGGGACAAAGGCCTCCATACACTTTATCAATTCAATCCTCACCCCTCTAGGAGGTAGCTACTATCAGCAAATGACTTCCCTAAGGTCACACAGCCAGTAACCGACAGAGATGGAATTTATGCTTTTTTGGTTTTGTTTCAGAATGCGTTCCCACCCCAGCCCTCACTGCTCTGACACCACCTGTAACTGGCTGGGCCGGGGGGTCACTCCCATGAGCACATTGTCCACAAGGGCTTCCCATGCACCTAGTTTCTAAAGATGATGTTAAAAGCAAGACGGAGGGAGATGGAGAGACGTTGTGCCCAAGTCAGACCGAGTCCTGGAAAGGAGGTAGTTTAGGGCAGCGCCATTCAGTATGCGGCTGCCTCACCGAAGCCCAGGGACGGGCAGCGGTGATGGGTGGGCTGCCCGTGGGGACGCAGCCCACGACCTGGGCTCGGCCCAGAGCTCCAGTTTCCCAGGCCCCGGGGCCCTTGGGCTTCCCAAGGGACAAGGGCCACTCGGGTCACAGGCATCCAGTGGTTGGCCCCACCTGCACTCTGCCGTCGCTGCCTGATGCGGTGCGCTTACCTGCCACCAGGCTCTCCTGAGACCTTTGGATGCCTTCAGTGTGGCTTTCCTGAAGGGCCTGCCCGGCCTGGGGCTGTCTGCTCTCCGGCCGGCCCACCTGGCCCTGCACTGGTCAGTCTCTCTAAAGCAGGTCTCCGCAGTCCAGAGTCGCACTTGTCAGCCTGCTCGTGGGTGCGCGGCTCATATTCTGATTTATTGGAAATGCTAGTAAATACTGGAATTGACCAGAACTCTCTGTGCTGGCCACATGCCCCCTCTTCCCATGCTGTCTCTTGGGCCCTCCACCACAGGGGCCTGAGGGGGCATCCTGGCTGGTCACGCGGGACTCTGAGAAAGCCACGAAGAGAAGCAACCGCAGTTTCTGCGGTGACCAGCGGGCGCGCTGGAGAGTGGGCACCCTAGGCCAGCGCCTGCGGGCCTTGGCTGCTGTTGGTGCGGTGGCAGTGGCCCGCGGAGGCCCGGGCGAGGGGAGGAATAGCCACAGTCCGCCATTGCCGTGGAGGACAAGCTCGGAAAAAAACACCGGAGCCTAGGATTCTTTCCCCAAGGGTGTAAAATAACACGTGCAAATCAAATGTCTCAAGTGAAAATGAATGTTCCAAAATAGTTGTCAAAATTGGAAAGTGAAAATAGATCACATAAAAATCTGGATTTTTGGCTGGGCGTGATGGCTCACACCTGTAATCCTAGCAGTCTGGGAGGCTGAGGCAGGAGGATCGCTTTAGTTCAGGAGTTCAAGACCAGCCCGAGCAAGAACGAGACTCCATCTCTACTAAAAATAGAAAAAATTAGCCAGGCGTGGTGGTGTGCACCTGTAGTCCCAGCTACTGGGGAGGCTGAGGCAGGAGGCTTGCTGGAGCCCAGGAGTTTGAGGTTTCTGTGAGCTAGGCTGAGCCACAGAGTGAGATCCTGTCTCAAAAAAAAAAAAAAAAAAAAAAAATCTGGATTTTTGCCTTTTATTGAAAAATCAGAAAATTTGCAGCATCAGGCCTGAAAAACTCCCAGAAAAACTCAGCAGGAGCTGAGAGTCCTTGGCCTGACTTAGCCCTGTGCTCTTTCTCAGGATCTTTAAACCAGTGGTCCCCAACCTTTTTGACATCAGGGATCAGTTTCATGGAAGACGGTTTTTCCCCGGAAGGAGGCCCAGGGGGGCGCGTAGTCTGCTCGACTCCACCTCAGATCATCAGGCGTTGCATTCTCACGGGGAGCGCGCAACCTGGACCCGTGGCACGTGCACGCGCAGCGTGCAGGGGGCTCGGGCTCCTGTAAGGGTCTGATGCTGCCGCTGGTCTGACCCGGGCGGGGCTCGGCGGTGACGGCGCAATGGGGAGCGGCCGCGGGTGCGGGTGGGGCTCGCGCACAGCTCTTCTTCCGCTGTGCGGCCCAGGCCTGGCGGCCCGCGGACCTGTGCGGGTCTGTGGCCCGGGGATTGGGGACTGCAGCTTTAAACCACCGCTTTTGTATCCCCAGCCCCCCTTCTCTCATTTCTGTTCTCTGCCTCCTTCCGCAGGTGGGTTTTTGTTGTTGTTGTTGTTTTACTCCTATGTAGTCCGTATGTCAAAATAAGTCAAAAGAAGCTATGCAGGTATGTCCTCCTCTTGTTGGTTCACAGACCACAGCAACATATTAAGGCTCTGAGAAGTCCTGCTGTTTCTTAAAGCTGCAGGACTTCTATGGTCCCCATTTGATACAGTGGGGGCTTCCCCTGCATCTATGCTTTGGTGCTTTCTCAAAGCACTGGGCAGGTTTCAATTAGGGGGCTGAGGAGCACCCTGTAATTGGGGGAGGGGGGAGGCAGGGAGAGCTGCCTGTTTGACTCACAGAAGAGACAGAGACTAAAGATCAAGTGCGAACTTCAAACCCAGAGCCAGTGAGTCAGCATCTCACCCCTAGCCTTGCCCTTGGCCTGGGCGTCCCTTTACAAGCCGGGCTGATGCCAATATCCCAAGGGTGATAAGTAATTAAAACACTGACCGCTGATTACAGGACCCTCCCTGGCTGCGTGTTCTGCTCAGGTGGAGAGTGCTGACTCACTCAGACCACACCAGCGCCCGCAGCAACTTAGAGATCATCCCATTCTGTCTAGTTCTTTCATGTCAGCTGGAGTCGCTTGGCAGTGGCTTCCTGGGGCGCACTGTTGGGAATGATTCTGCCTTTGTGCCCAGAATCAGTCGACTGGTAATGGCTGCCATGGGCTGGGAAACAAGGAGTCACCACTCCTTGTGCCTCGAACTCCTATGTCTCGAACTGACATCCTCGATGTAGTCTGTGGGCCACAGAGAGCCCATGAGAGAGAACTGGGGCTCTACAGTTTATAAAGGGAGTGCAATTGTGCAGGAGACAGCTGAAGGCAGGACGTTCAGGCTGCACACCGTCTGAGCCAGCCTTGGTGTGCCTGCCACTCCCGCGGCCTCCTTCTCAGATGCTGCCAGTCTGGTGGCAGCTGCAGCTGATTGGACATGGCTGGGGACCCATCTACAGGTAACAGGTCTAGTAACAGGTCTTTGATTCACCAGTCTTTGAGGCAGGCCGATGGGAAAATTAACTGGATCAAGTAGATCTTTGGGGGAATGAGAATTCAAGGCAAAGAGTAGAACAGCTGGTAACAGAACAGCTCTAAGATGACACAGAGAGCAAGGTGGAGAGAGGGAGAGAGAGTGGGGGTGACGATACACCCTGGAGTGATGACCGTCCCGTTCCCGAAGCTGACACAGCCAGCTCCCTGGAGTTGCCGTGGGTGAGGGCATGGGAGGGTGAGAATATGATGGTTTACCCACTGAATCTATTTCTGGCTAAAGGGGTTTGTCCTGTGCCGAGGACTGGGGTCCCCTCTCCGGACCTGCCTTAGCTGCCAGCTGTGGGTGTCAGGTCTGCATGGGCTCCCTGCGAGATCATCGAGGAGGTGACAGGTGACTTCAGTTAGAACCTGTGCTCTGTTCATTTCCTGGGCCACAGAAGTTCTGGGTAAAGCATGACATCCTCCCCGTGACACTTGTCTTCATTTGCCGTGTCTAATAACAGGTCTTTGTCTTGGAGCAGTGATTTGACCTTAAGAAAACGTGTATAAATTCCTCACAGCTGCAGTCTGGTTTTGCCCTTTCATTACTTCAATAAATATTGATGGTGAATAGATTTTTAAAAAGCCTGGGCTCGGGACCCTGACCACCTGGGTTTGAATCCTAGCCCTGCCACTTACCGGTGGTGCGACTTTGGGCAAGTCACGTGGGCGCTCTGTGCCTCGGTTTTCTCGGCTGTAGAATGGTGGTGACGCCTGCACCTCACAGCGTGGCTGGGAGGGACGAATGTAAGCACTTGGAATGGTGCCTGGCACATCATCCGTCCTCCTAAATGGCAGGCCCTGTGCCTGGTGCTCAGGGTACAAAGTGGATCCAGCCCCTGTCCTTGTGGAGCTTACAGTCTGGCATTCGGTGCAGCCCCTGCCGCAGCTTTGTCTTTCACGCTGCGGGGAAACTGATCCTTCTGTGTCTGGTCTCGGCCAACCTTTGTGAGACCGCCATCTGCCCCACATTTGGTCCTGCTGTCGGATTTCTTGGCTGGCCCGTGCCGGCCAGGCCTGGCAGCAGAGCCAGTGGCCGAGAGCAGGGTAGCGTTAGGGCTGTGAGTCAGGAAGACCGCTGCGTCTTGGGTGTTTTGTGGGGAGCCAGGGATGGAGGAGGGAGGCCAGGCAGGGGACAATAACAACCTCAGGGGCAGCAGCGGCAGCCACCGCTGTTGAGGCCCACTGTGTGTCGGGGGCCGAGTACCGTACTTTATGGACGCTCCTGCATTTATTTCCTGTCGCTGCTGTGACAGATCACCACACACTGACTGGCTTAAAGCGTAAATTTGTACCTCTCACAGCTCCAGAGGCCAGAAATTTAAAATCAAGGTATCAGCTGGGACACACTCCCCCAAAGGCTCTTGGGGAGAATCTTCCTTGCCTCTTCCAGCATTTGGTGGCATCTGCATTGCTTGGCTTGTGGCAGTGTTAGTCCAGTCTCTGCCTCTGTCGTCGCATGGAATTCTCTCTGCGCATGTCTGTGTTTTGTCTTTGTGTCCAAATTTCCCTTTTCTTATAAAGACACCAGACATGTTGGATTTAGGCACCACCCTACTCCGGCGTGACTTCATTTTCTCTTGATTACATCTGCAAAACGCTGTCTCTAAATAAGCTCGCGTTCACAGGGTCTGGTAGACATAAAGTTTTAGGGGACATTATTCCCCCTCAAATGCCTTAGTCATCACTTCATCAGAATGAATTTGGTGCTGTTAATTTCTCCCACTTAACAGATGAGAAAACGGAGGCATAGATCAGCCCAAAGCCACGTGACAAGCTAGCTTCAAACCCAGCTCTCTGACCTACAAAAGGCTTCTGTATCCCTAACCGTGACCAGCCACTCTGGCAGGGGAGAAGGATGTGAGCCGTGCTCAGGAGAAGGAAGTGGTAACAGGAAATTCCTGCTCAGGGCAATGTCCGAGGCTGCTTATCAGCTCAGGGACTGGACTTAGGCCTCCAGCCCTCCTCCCCTCTCTCTCCAGCCCTGACGACCCCAGCCCTTCCCAGCATCAGGCAGGAAGCGGCTTAGCCTAATGCTCTGGGGAGGTCTGTTTTGTGCTGATCTGGCCAGAATGAGCCAGCAGCAGCAGCAGCAGCTCAGGAGGAAAACCAGCGGCTGGAACAAGCTGGAAAGAATGCTTATCTGGGGCCCACACAGGGGAGAGGGCTGGAGCCTGCGGCCAGAGGCCCCCTTGCCTGGGAAGGGCCTTTATCTCCTTGGAGAGGCTGGGCTCCCCTGTGCGTGGTGCCAGGGAGGCGGAGGCTGGGAGGTGGGGCCCAGCCCTGTTGCCTGGCCAGGGGCCCTGCCTGAGCTTGGAGCGCTGCTGATTTGGATCAGAAGGGGATACAGGCAAGGCCCTTAGAGAGACATCGCAGCTCGGGGATATCAAAAAAATGGCCAGTGGAACATCAGACTCCCTTACTCAGAGTCCTCCTGAACAGAGCATCCGGACAGCTACTGTCCGTCAACTGGTGATGGCACAAGAGTGAAAAATTGCCCTGTGGTTCTAACTCCAGACACAGAAGTCTGAGCCTTGGTGACATCTCCCAGTGCACAGAGGCTCAGAGAGGCCCCACGGCGGGAGGAAAGAGGCAGGTTGGGACCAGGTCTCCCCAGCCAGATCCCAGGAACTTTTTCATGACACCGAGACTTTTTATGCAGGGTGACGCCCAAACCTTCCTGTCCTCCCACTCCCTTTGAATCACTCCTGGCTGCTGCCAATGGCCAGGTTTCACAGCTGCTGCGACTGCAGCCCTATGCTGGCATCTGAGGATAGCTACTGCTGCTATGGGACCCCCTCACCCTGGCTGTGCTGGCCTGTGTGGTGGGGAAGCGCGAAATGGTTTTGAAGTACAAGTAGGAGTTTGCCTGGGTGAGAAAGTTTAGGGAGGAAATTCCGGACAGAAGAATCAGCATGAGTAGAGGACCAGGCAGAGCAGCAGGAAGCATAGGGCGGGCTGGGCCAGCAGGGACGTGAGAAGCCATGGCCCACAAGACCTGGGTTCTAGTCTTGGTTTAGCTGCGCACTTGTGGTGGTGCCTGGGACGAGGCCCTGCCCTCTGGGCCTCGGTTTCCGTATCAGTTCAATAGGCAGCAGGGCGGGTGCTCACTATAGGCCGTTCCTGCTTTGCCAGGGGTCCCCGGTGCCATCCTCCTCACTCTCCTGGCCAAGGGAGGAGACCCAGATGTTGGTCTTTGGAGAGGCCCAGCCTGGCTGGGAGCTAGCTCAGCTCTCCCTGGGCCTCTCTGCAAGGCTCCATCTGAGACTGGAGGAAAGAGAGACACCAATGTCCTTCTCTCCTCTCTGTGCACTGGGACAGGAGACACACTGGCAAGGGTAGGGGCCATGTACTGCTCTGTGACCCCGGGTGAGTCATGCCCCCTCTCTGCGCCCTCCCCTCTTCAGTGCAGCTGGCGCCTGGCCGGACCGGGGCTCTGACAGCTGGTAGGGCGGCTGGAGGCAGGGATGCCTGCACAGCGGAGGAATGTGTTTACTTCCCTGTGCTGGGAGGAAACCGAGCAAGGCCCCTGCTGGGTCCCTTCCCAGCCGGGCCAGCGGGCCTCTCCACCTCCTCCCCAAGCTGGCTGCATTGTTCTAGGTAACCTCTCTTGCCAGCCACATTTCTGAGCCCCTCCTGCCTCATTTCGTCCCTCCTCAGATATAAACCCTGACACAGCTGGGACAACCCACTGGTGTCAGGCTGTTGGCCAGGAGCCAGGACCCAGGGCCCTTCCCCCAGTCTGTATCTAACCGCCGTGAGGCCCTGACGAGGCTCTTGCCTGCTGTGGCCTCAGTTTCCCCTTTCTATTATGAGGGGATTGGATGAGGTGAGCTCTGAGGCCCTCCAGGCCCAGGATTCGGAGCCTCAGTGAGGCCTCCTCGGAAGGCAGGGTCACCTGGTGGTTAGAGCACTGGCCGCCATTCGCTGACGGCCGTCTCAGCGCCTGGCGTGGCAGGCTCCTTCCAGGTGTTGCAGACACAGCGGCGAACGAGACAGGCGCAGTCCCCGTGCTCGGTGAGGGAGACGGGCATCGACCAGATGCCTAATCGCGAACTGCGGTACGTGCCGAAGCCTTGTGAGGGAGGATAGAGCCTGCTCCAGATGGGGGCACAGGGAAAGCCTGGACCAGGAGGTGGCATTCGAGTTGAGGGGTGGAGGAAGACATGTTACCAGTGTCACGAAAGGGGCGGGGAAAAGCGTTCCAGGCCGCGGGCCCCAGCCTGTCCGACAGAATGAGGTGCAAAGTCAGTTGTGAAAAAGAGGGTTGAGGGACTGTTCCACCATTCAGTCTGTGGGACCTTAGGAGGGGCCCTTACCCACCCAGTCTCATTTTCATCATCTGCAAATTAGCAATATCATTTTTTTTAATTTTTAAAAAGTTTTCAATTAGCAATAATCGCACCTCGGATAAACCTCATTGGCTACAATACTGCCACTGCACAAAGCTAAATTAGCGATACCATAAGGGCTTAATTATGTGGCACCCCCTGCTTATTTCAGGGCCTTATGAAGAATAAGCTTGCAGTAAATGACAGTGAAGTATCCAGTCATGCTCTGTGCAGGTATGACTTCTATCTGTTAGTCTGGTTATATTTATAACCCATTTCTCTTTGTTTTTCTTTGTTCTTTTGTTCTTGTTTTTATTTTTTAATTTTTAAGTTAATTACTTAATTGATTTTGAGGGAGGGTTTCCCTCTGTCACCTAGGCTGCAGTGCAGTGGCAAGATCATAGCTTACTGCAGCCTCAAACTCCTGGGCTCAAGCGATCCTCCTGCCTCAGCCTCCTGAGTAGCTGGGTCTACAGGTATGCACCACCATGCTTGGCTAATTTTTCCATTTTTTGTAGAGACAGGGTCTTGCTATGTTGCCCAGGCTGGTCTTGAACTCCTGGCCTCAAGTGATCTTCCCACCTTAGCCTCCCAAAGTGCTAGGATTATAGACTTGAGCTGCCACGCCCAGCTTGTACTTTTATGTTACATTTTACGTATTCCTTTACATTTGTGTTAAGGGGACATTATTATTACTCACTGTTATCATTATTATGTTGTATGAGTCTCTTACAAGTGAAAAATGAAAATGTGGGAGAATGCTTTCAAATGTGTAAGCTGCTATGCCAATGTGAGGAATTCTTATCACATATTCAAAGTGTCTTGGAGCTAGCTGCCTTGATACATGATATATTACATCACAGAATCAAAAGCTTGCAAACCTACAGCCTCACCCATGTGCCAGAGAGGCAAATATTGCGCATTTTTTTCCATGTGGCTTTAGGAAATGTCCGAGGGATGTGCTGAAAGTAGGCAGGTCCTGTGGAAAAGGCTGAGAGAACAGGAAAGAAGTCCTAGGACCCCCGAGCACTGTCTACAAGACTAGGTGGCCCTCCGAAGGGAGAGAACTTGGTTTGTATGCAGGTTGAATGAATACGAGGAAGAATTTTCTAACACTTTTCTAATAAGTCGATTCCAAAGTGAAGTGACTTTGAGAGGTAAGCACCCATCACTCTAGTTGTGTAGACTTTACACAATGGTTCGGAGAGGATTCAAGCCTTGGATGGAAGATGTGTGTATTTGGCAGGGGATAGTGGTAAAAGATATAGAAAAGTTAGAAGAGATGATGCGTCATAGATTAGGATTAGACTTGACTGCAGGAAACAGAAGCTCCAAACAGCAATGGCTTACACAACACGGATGCTGCCTTCTTTCTGCCATAAAAGTCTCAAAATGGGTGGTTCAGGGCTGGCCTGGTAACTCTGCTTTCCCTGATGTGCGGGGGCCCATGCTCCTCCTTTTTTGCACCCACATTCCCTATGGTGTGGCCCTCATCCTCATGGTCCAAAATGGTGGCTGGCATATCCACATTCCAGGGAGCAGGATGAAAGAAGGGACAGAATCGAAAGGGTGAGGGGACTAAGATGGAAACAGCAAAGGAAGGCTCTCAGAAGTTGGCCATGGGATGATTATGCTCTCATCTCATCGGCCAGCATTTAGTCACATGGCCATGCCCAGTGGCAAAGGAGCATGGGAAATGTAGTCTTTATTCTGGGTAGCCATTTGTTTCAGCTAACAAATCCGTCTTTGTGGAAAAGGAGAATGGATGTTGAGGAACAATCAGCAGTCGCTTCCATAGATGACATTTCTGGTCTCTTTTAGCTCTAAAAGTCTACGAGTTTGTGATTCTCAATCCTCTATCACTACAGCAGAGGTCTGAACACTTGCCCTAGGCCCAAAACAGGTACTTGAGTGGCATGGAACAGGAAGACCGCAGGGAAGGCAGGGAAGGCTCAGAGAGATGGCTGATACAGAGGGGACGGCCTCTCCGTTCTCCATGCTGATCCTCACCATTCTGATGTCTGGAAGCCTCTCAGCAGGAACATGTGAGCCAAGCAACCTGCAAAATTGCCTTTCCCTTGCGGCAGTAAAATGTTCTGTCCTTGGCTTTCACGGGTGGGCAATTTGTGAAACGTATACTTGAAGGATGTCTCCATATCTATACAAAAATGGAGCTGGAGCTATCGTCGCTATGTCAGGAAATGCCCGGGGTTTAATTGCGAGTGTGAAGGGATTCATTCTGGAATTCAGAATCAGGAAAATGCTCATCTCCAGCTGAGCTCATATGATTTTCTTTGTCTGCCGACACATCAGATAATGCAGTGGCCCTCCGTTGTGTTTGCTCTCTTAGCGTGATGCCCTCCTGCTCCTTTTGGTAATATCACCTGCTTTTCTTCTGAGGATCCCTCCTCCTCCCCACCCCCGCTTTCAGTCCATGTGGTTCTGGTGGGGCTGGCTCCACCCTTTCTTCTCCTCCAGGGGTTGGGCACAATACTCAGGCCTGGCTAACTGGAGTCATAGTGATGGAATCTGGGATGGGATCATGGTCAAGTCTGGGCCATTAAGAGACATCCCTGGGACTTTTTTCCTGATATTATTGGCGGTTGGGGGGAAGAACATCTTTTCCATTGGGCGTATGAAGCTGATAAGATGCAAATCTGGAGTTGCTGATGGCCATATTTGCACCTTGAATGAAAAGCTTGCTTGAGAATAAGGGAAAAAAACCAACACAGAGGACAGCAGAGCAGAGAATGGACAGTGTGACACATTGCTAATGACATTACTTGGGCCCCTGGATTTAGCCATGCCTAAAGCTGTTATACCCTTAAATTTTGCAAAAAAAAAAAAAGTGTGTGTGTGTGTGGGAAGAATAAATAAATAAACAAATAAATAAATAGATTTTGTAATATATGAGTCAATAATTCTGTTTTTTGCTTAAGCCAGTTTGAGCGGGGTTTGCATCACTTGCAAATGAAATATTAATAGTTCCCAATAATACACAAACCAAACTACAATTCTGTCTATAAGTGGAGATAGCAATTTTGTGATTAAGAGAGCTAAGTCATCCCAGGTGCCTGATATACCTGCTGTTCAGCTTCTAAAGAGCTTACGCACTGTGACAGTGTCTGAAACAGGGTTGCCAACGATTCCTCTCATCCCTGTGTACTCGTGCTGCCTCCTAGTTGGAGGTGAAATCCATCTTCCCTTCCCTTAAATTGTGAATCATGGCTTATTTTATGACTTGCTTTGACCAATAGAGTGTTTTAGGTGATGCTGTGTGTGCCAGTTCCGGGTAGAGGCCTTCAGAGACCCAGCAGCTTCTGCTTTTGCTCTTAGAGCCCTGAGCTGCCATGCAGTCTGGCTACCCTGCTGGAGGGACCACTAGCCCATGTGAGAGAGGAGGCCTGGGCAGGCCCCAGATGGTCCAGACACCACCGTGGAGGCATTACGCATATGAAGGAAGCCATCTTGGACATCCAACCCAGCCAAACTCCCAATGCGTCTGCCTGAGTGGTCCCAGCCAGTACCTTGTGGAGCAGAACCTCCCATATGAGCCAGCCAGTCCACAGAATCATGAGAAATAATAAATTATTGCTTTAAGCCATTAGGTTTTAGATTGGTTTGTTATTCAGCAACAGCTGACTGAAACATCCACACAAGCAATGTTGGACTGTCAGGCTGCGTCGCTGGGCGTGTTATTTGAACGAGGCCTTCCTTGAGCAACAGCGGTGGGCAGTGTTGGGACTGAGGGGCAGGTGGAGCGGAGCATTCGGACTGCGACTCTAGGACAATGAGGGGAGGAATCCTGCTTCAGCACTGGAGGGTTCTGGGTGGCTGGAAGCTCACTCTGAGGGGAGAGAGAGGACAGAGCCAAGGTTTCCACTCAGCAGCCTGACTAACAGGGGATGGGACACACCATTTGTCAGGTGGTCATTCGAACGTCCTTCAGCCCAGCCGTCTTCCGGGAGCTGGGGGGAGAGCCGAGGCCTGGCTGCCCTAGCCCCCCAGGCAGCAGTGGGCATGCTGGTGGGGAATCGGCCCTCTCACAGCCCCCTCTGGGACAGGCAGAGGGAGAGGCCTGTGAGGGCCAGAGTGCCGTGAATGGCCGGGAAAAGGCGGCCTGGGGCAGGGGCTCTGAAACACAGACCCCTTAGTCCTCACAGGCTTCCACCCTCCTCTGCTCCTCTTTTTCGTTACCCTGTATCGTTTAGGATTTAGCCTTCCAAACCAGCTCAAATCCTTGGTGGAAGCGGGCGGGAGGCACATCACAGATGCGTGAAGGCTGGGATTATCTGGACCCAGCAGGAGGGAGCAGAGCTGACGGTGGTGCCCTACTGGGCTCCACCTGCTCATCCCGGGTGGGGCGTGTGTGTGTGTGAGTGTGTATGTGTGTGGTGTGTGTGCGTGTGTGGTGTGTGTGTGTGTGAGTGTGTGTGTGTGTGTGTGTGGTGTGTGTGTGGGGGGGGCGCGAGGGTATGAGCCTATGGAGGTGTGTGTGTGACTGTGTGAATATACGTGTGTACGTGAGCACTTATGAGAGCTGTGTGAAAAGTGTGTGTTGCCGTATGTTTGAGTACGAGTGTGTGTGAGTTGTGGGTGTACACAAGTGTGTGTGTGAGTTGTGTGGAAATGGGTGTGCTTTAGTGTGTACGAGTGTTTGTGTGAAAGTGTCTGCGTGTAGGAGCGTGTGAGCATGTGTACGTGAGAGTGTACACCCAAGTGTGTGAGTCGGGTGTGATTTGTGTGTAAATGCGTGTGAGTGTGCCTGAGTGTGTATGTGTGAGAATGCGAGGGAGTGTGTGTCTGAGTGTGTGAACGTGAGCCTGTCCTCCGCACAGCACCACGGCCGGCCGTCTTTAGAAAACAGACATCCTGGCCCGACCTCGTTAAAGCCCCTGCGGGCGCTCACTGCCCCCAGAATGAGCCCATGTCCCGGGGCGCGGGGCCCCTGCCCTGACCGATGGGGTCCCTCCTCCTTGGGCGGCCCTCCTCGGCCTTCCTCTGTCCTCCGTGGCCCTCTCTTCCCCGCGCTGGCCACAGCTGGCGTTGCTGCCTCGCCCCGCAGTGCCGGCTGCAGTCAGAGGCAGCCCTAGGAGGCTCCTCGCGTGCGGGCCGCGCACAGCCGGGCCATGGCCGGCTGCTCTGCGACTGGAGGGCGTGGAGGTGTCGGCCGCCCGGGGGCCCGGGACTGAGAATGCTGACGTGCAGAAGCACTTGTGAAACTTTTTCCTGACAACAGTGGGGCTGAAAATCCCCAGACCTTGGCCTTGGCCTTCGGGAACTGCCAAGGTCAGAGGCTCCCCTTGCGGGGATGCGTTCAGCCCGGGAGGCTGGCGGCGCGCTCTCTGCTGCCCTCTCCCGGGCACCTGCCGCCTTGCGGACGCTCGGCGACGCCACGCCCGCCGGACCTGCAGAGCAGGAGCCTCCCGCGCTGTGCCGCACACAGGGCCGCAGGTGGCCCACGCTGGGCGCTCCCTAAGGCCGGGGATCGGGGTTCGCTGTCTCCTTGATGCTTGTCGCACGTCTGAAACTTGGTAGATGCCCCACGAAGGGCAAACGAATGCATGGATTGGTTCAGGCAATAATCAGTGGGGAAACTGAGCCAGAGAAGGGAACTCTTGAGTTTTTTGCACAGGCAGGACTGGAATGGAGGCCGAGCGTCCAGGCTTGGTCCGCCTGAGGTCCTTCTGGAGAAACGGTGAAGCCTCCTGGGTTCATCCCGGCCTTTTCCTGCTCGCCATGAGCAGACTTTCCTAGGTTACTGGACTGCCCCAGGAGAAATTGGCTGTCCCCGTATTGGGGCAGCTGGGTCAGGCTGGGCGGTGAGAGGCTGGAATGCAGCCTCTCTCTGCAGTTGCCCAGGCTCGCCCTGCAGGATTGTGCTGAGCTGGCCCACGCCTGGGCGGAAGATGACACGGATACAGACACACCTGCGAGCCGGAGGGTGGGTGGGTGTCCCAGATACCGTCTGTCCGCCTACCGCCTCTGCCACGGCATCATTACCCGCAGACAGATGAGGACGCCAAGGTTCAGAGAGGCTGGAGTTGCCCAAGGCCGCAGCTCTGGCGTGTGCAAGCCTCTCTCCCTCAATCCTGGAGCTCCCCGTGAGTCCTGCACACTTTGTCCAGCTGCATGGGAGCTGCTCCTGTGATCCCGGCTGAGACAGGGCCACTTGATTCCCTTCCCCAGGCTCCCAAAAAGCGATTGCTTGCCCCTCCCTTCTGACTACTCAGTGTAGAAAAAGGGAAAACACAGGGGAGCAGAAAGAAAGCAAAATCAGCTGAGATACAACCCCAGTGGTCAGCCCAACTTCCCAATTAGACCTGTTAACTCTGCCCTTGCCTAAACGGATTCCTCTCCTGCTGCTTGCTCCAGGACTGAATCCCCTCCCTGACCTCTCTGTGCAGCCTCGCCGGGTCTACCTTGAAACCTTGTCTGAGCTGAGAGTCCCCACCCGGGGCCCACTGGCCCGGCACCCTGTCCTCTTACACTGCTGCTTCTCCCACCGTGCCTGCCTCAGTGATGACTCAGGAGCCCAGGGGCTGCAGGTACCAAGATCCCATTTCAAAGTGAGATGATTTGGGCAGCTGCCCTCTGTTCTAGACCTTCTGTGGCTCCCAGGCCAACAGGAAAAGGGCTGGACAGCTTAGTCTGGCATTCAAGGCCACCCTGCATAGCTGCAATCCATGCCAGCCATTGTTCCTCCACACTGGCCTACAGGAAAGGTCACCATCCTCTGGGCTGGCCTCCCTTGATAGCTCGCGAGCTAGGTGGGGGCAGGAGCTTCATCCGTTTTGTCGCTGTATCCCCAGGGCTTAGCCCAGGTCTGCACATAGCGGGCTCTCGGTAAATGTTCACTGAAAGAACTGAGCTGGTTTGATGAACGGTCGTGCTGCTGTAATGCCCATTTTCTTTTTTTAAATTAAAATGTTCTTTTCTTATTTTTTAGAGGTGGGATCTCGCTGTGTTTCCCAGGCTGGAGTGCAGTAGCTATTCACAAGAGTGTACTGCAGCCTCCAACTCCTGGGCTCTAGATATCCTCCCGCCTCAGCCTCCAATGGGACTACAGGCATGTGCCACCGCACCCAGCTCATGGCCATTTTCCAGATAAGAGAAGTGAGGCCCAGAGATAGTGATTTGATTAAAGTCATATCGAGGATTTTGACCCTGCCTGTGTGCTCGCTGGGCGTCCGCCCCCTTTCTTTCACCCACCTGCTCTGCCTGGGCCCAAAGCCCTTTCATT
The DNA here is from genome assembly GCA_963574695.1 of Propithecus perrieri. Taxonomy (NCBI): domain Eukaryota; kingdom Metazoa; phylum Chordata; class Mammalia; order Primates; family Indriidae; genus Propithecus; species Propithecus perrieri. Next base: position 17,978 of record CAUYRB010036451.1, read on the forward strand.
CCTCTGTCACTCAGGCTTGGCCCCAGGGCCAAGGCAGGGCAGGGCTGGGCCCCCCACCCCTGGCTAGTCTCCGGTGCCTGCTGTGATCTTGCATGCCAGGAAGGCTGCAGGGATGGGTTCTTTAGAGAACAGGAACACACCTGCCCTTTCATGTGGCTAAACAGGATTCAACAGGCCGATTTTAGGCCACGAACCTTAAGTTCCTGAAATGAGCTTGAACTGACACAGCATTTGAGAGGCCTGGCCTGGGAATTCGGGCCCAGGCACGATCACAGACTTGCTGTGTGACCGTGGGCAAGGAGCTCAGATTTGCTGAGCCTCAGCTTCCACATCTGTGCAGTGGGCATGGGAATATCCACCTCACGGCGTCATTGGGAGGATTAAACATCAGCTGGCATGGGAGGGCATCCCGTAAACTACAAAGCCACCAATGAAGCGTGAGGGATGTCATTGCCCTGTGGGATCAGCAGTGGCCTAGTCCAGAGGCTGGGAGGAGTGGGGGAAGGACAGACGCAGCCTGGGCCCAGGCCCAGGTTTTTCTGGTTAGGGTGTGTGCAAGGGGGCTGAGAAAGGAGCTCATGAAGGAAGCTGAGGCCTCTATGGGGAGCTGCTGGGGATCCCAGAAGAGCTGCTGAGTCACCATTGTCTTTATTCTTTCTTTTTAATTGTTTTAAAGAAGTCTTAATGACTTTTTTCTGTTTACAAAAGCAGCACATGCTCATTGTGTAAAGTTCAAACAACACTGAAATATATAGTGTAGGAGGCAGCCAGTTTCCCATGTTCATGCTCCCCAGATGTAACCGCTGTTGACATTTTGGTGTATATTCTTCCAGAATTTTCTTTGGATAAACACGTCTATTTACTAATTAGAGAAGCATGTTTCTTGAAGACAACGTAACACATGTCAGAACTGTATAATGTGCACTTCCTCCCATCACCCCTCTCAAAACTAACCACTAGTAACAACTTCGTAGATATATGCTTGCACTTTTTATTTGCATTTATATTCACAAGTATATAAATGCGGAAATGGGGGAGTGGTAATGATTATAGACACAAAGGCCATGACTGCCGGAGTATAAGTCCCGTCCCAATGATCACTAGCTGGGTGACGATGGGCAACTTACTTAACCTCTCTGAGCCTATTTCCTTCCTCTGGAAGATGGGAATCATGATAGCACCTTCTTCAAAGTGTGGTTGGGAAAATTAAATGAGATAAAGTATGCTGAGCTCGGTGTAATGTCTGGCCCTGTAGGGATTAGTTATTGGTATAGACCCACACAGAGTCTTTTCCACCCAATGAAAATGGAATCATACCATGCACACTATCCTGTTTGGCTTGGAGACAGAATTATATGGAAAGGTTAGTCATAGGGATCCTGAAATTTACGCTGGAGATGAGAAGTCTTGCTTTCACATTCAGAGAGTTGGTTGCACAAGTGTAGGATGGGAGAAACCTAGATTTCACAAGCTGAATCATGGCCACCTCTGTAACCCAGCTGCAGCCCCGGCTTGCATCAACAGATGTCGAGTTTTCAAAACAGGGAGGTGATGGGGCAGCCGCTCCTGTCATCACCCTGACGTTCCCCCACTGCGTGAACATCAACTACCTACGTGGCACTTTCTACCTTGAAATGTCTGAAACTTCTCCCTCCCTCAAACCCCCTGTCTTCCAATCTCCCAGCCTCAGTGAAGGCCCCAAATTTGCCACTTACTTAAGCCAGACCCAGGGAGGCTGGGGGAGCACTGCTTTCTGGCTTTTCCCTCCCTCCCACGTCAGGTCGCATCCTCTGGGCCTTTCCCCCGCGTGAGCGCAGCTCTCTCCCTGACACCCCTGTCTCCGTCCTGGCACCTGCAGTCCGTTTGCTTCTCTCCACGGGTCCATGGCGTGGCATTTAGGGATGTGTGGAACTGTTACTGCTTACAGAGGTGTGTTCAGAAATGGTCTCATCCTGAATTTCTGCAGGTGGAGTGCAGGGTCTTGTATTCGTGTGCCTGTGATACATAGAGTTCATTCTCAGCACGCGAGTGCTCTGGTCGTCTTGTTCTCTGCTGCATCGGCACGGGGAGGCACCCCGCCCGTGCTTGCTGAATTGCACTGAGGCGAATAAAGAGGTTGCTTTTTGGTTGCATGTTTGCCATTACTCCTGTCCACCTCCAACACTGAGACCCCAGGAATGTCAAACCGCAGTGAGTAATGCGTGTGTGGGAGTCAAGAAGCCCCGTCTGAGCCGGCGATCTTTCTCCAGGGGTGTGGAATGGGGGTTCCAGAAGGAACCATGACAAGAACAAGGACACTGAGCTTCGAGAAGGCCCTAGTGTCTGGGTCTGGTTTCAAAGCTGAAAAAGAACCGGTGTGTTGGCTGGTGGCTGGTGCAGTGGGGCACAGTGGGGCGCAGTGGGGCGCTGTGGACGGCCATGGAGCACCCAGCCCTGCCTCTTCCTCTCCCTCCCTGGGCCCCAGGTGGCCGGTGCCTTCGTGGACTCCCAGGCTCCTCAGCAGGGAAGTGCGGCCACCTGGGCCTTCTCAGCCCCTTCTGGGTGGGAGGAGACACATCGGGAGGCCTTTTGCATCTGGGAGCCGTCATGTGAGAGGTGGTTTATCAGTGGGTGGGTGAGTTTTTTCTCAACATGTGGCGGAGTTTGGAGGGAGGACCACGCTAAGGCAGCACACGTATGCTAAAAATGTCCTCATGTATTGGCCATGATGCCTGCGGTCCAGCGAAAGCCCGGTGTTGCAGAGCCTGGCCAAAGTCCAGAGTTCACTGTGAGTCCAAACACCTGCGTGAGGTGTGAACTGGCCTCAGATTTCAGGCTCCGTCTTTCCTGTCTGACCTGGGCAGTCACACCTGGGGGACTGCCAGAGGGGGTTGCCACGTGGCTAGACCCCAGTGCTCCTCCACCCCCACTGAGCCTCAAAGATCACTCTCCCTCCCCTAACCCTCCACGGCAGGGGAGCGTCCCCAGACAGGGCAGTTTCTGGGGCTTCTGGCTGGCTGGCTGCGGGTCCTGACCGCCATCTGTGTGACCTCTGGCAGTGCCTGGACGTGGGAGCGCTTGGGCTTCCCCCAGCCGGGCTGCCGTGTTCTCGCTCACCTTCTGCTCCCCCCACCCCATGTTCCCAGAAAGAAACAGGACAGAAGCCAAGGTCCAGCACTTTATTATCGTCACAGAGCACAGCGGAGCCCACCTGGGTCTCACCAAAGGCTTGTTGTCCTCTTCCCCGGGGAGAGCCATCAGGAGACAGCCCCGCCAGCCAGGCCGGGCCACGCGGCCGCGGGGGCTGCAACGTGATGGCTAAAACATAAACGCAGACTTGATTTGATTCCAGCCGCACCACTTCCTACCGTGTGACCTCAGCTCAGTCTCTTACCCTCTCTCGGCCTTCGCTGAGTAGTAGAACCCACTTCGCTGGGGTGTTGTGGGGACTGAGTGGGCAATGCCTGCGGGGCGTTAGCACAGTGCCCGGGGAGCTGTAGACGAGTGGGAGCCGGTAGTATTATCATTAGCAAATCTGGTTTCTCTGTGTGGATGAGAGGGAAGGAGTCTCATCTCCTAAATGTTTTAAACGTGGCCTGTGAGGAAGACAGCCTGGGACACCTGTGGGAACTGCCTGGCCCCTGGGAGTGTGGGGGGTCGGACCCCAGAATGAGGGTTCCAGGGCCATGACACTTGCTTCCATCTCTACCAACTCCGTGAAATGCACTAGCAAGAGTTTGGGGAAAGTTCTAGTTTTGCACGTGGACTACTTAAGCCCTTCATCACTCGGTCAGGTGGCATTCCCTATATATTAACATAGTCAGAAAGGCCGGCTTCTTTATTTTTGTAGTCTTTCCTTTTGTCAAAAAAATTGCCATAGGCCACTGAACTTGAAATTCATCCTAACTCTGCCTTGTGCTATCTGGGTGACCTTGGGCTGGTCAGTTTACCTCTCTGAGCCTCACCAACCTCACTGACCTGAGGGGAGCTTTGAGGATGAAGGACGAGGAAGTAAAAGTAGAGACGTGATGGGTGTGATAAGGGACAGGTCCTGCGCACTTCCGGGCGCAAAAGGGATGGGGCGAAGGGAATCTCAGTGCGCGCGCACGTGTGTGTGCATGTGCAAGAAGACCCGCATCTGAGTCCCGCATCCCGCAGCAAGATGAGCGCTCATCGGTGCCAGTGGAGCCAGGCGGTCCCGGGCGGGCGGAGGCACCACAAGAGGGAGCTCTGAGCTTTTGTCTTTATCGTGATGCAAATTTTCCATTTCTCCCTGGCTGTGTTCCAAATCAAACCAAGACTTATGGTTTTTAGTTTATCTGATTTAATACACCTGTTTTTTTTTTTTTTTGAGACAGAGTGTCACTCTTTTGCCCTGGCTAGAGTGAGTGCCGTGGCGTCAGCCTAGCTCACAGCAACCTCAAACTCCTGGGTTCAAGCGATCCTTCTGCCTCAGCCTCCCAAGTAGCTGGGACTGCAGGCATGCGCCACCATGCCCGGCTAATTTTTTCTATATATTTTTAGTTGTCCGATTAATTTCTTTCTATTTTTGGTAGAGACGGGGTCTTGCTCTTGCTCAGGC